>OY294048.1:7419650-7517797 GCA_958510825.1 Brachypterus glaber | reverse complement strand
AGTATCTCATAAGAGACTATCGCAATCAATGTTTAAATTAAACTATTTAAATATTTTTAGGTCAGAAAAATATTAGATCAAATGCAACATTGCCTTATTCACTAAATTAAGGTCTACAATAACAATATTAAATAATAGGTACAAAATGGGGCAAGGCGGTCGATCTAATAATTCTCTGTGGTAAAATTATGAATACTTAAAGGGAACAAAGTTCAAATTCACTTCACATAACCAACTTAAAGGTATTTTTTTTATCTTGATACCTTTTTAATTTAATCATGACTTCCCTAGATCATTTTAATTCTGATATATTATTCTTTTGCATTATTTTTAATAAATATACTTTAAAAGGTGAAGGATAACATTTAACTTATTTGGTCTAAGTGATGGTTCTTAAAAATTTCTAATCCAGTCCTGCATTTTAATTCATCATATTGGATTTTAATAGATAGAGAATTAGAATAAAAACAACACGTAAAAAAGTTATCAAGCAACAAATGTTATGCTGGTTCTAAAAGTCTTTATCTTTAGTAGCCTATAGACGTGTAAAAGTATGGCATAATAAAATCTACTAGAAGTACAAGAATAGTGTATTACTATTCATTGTCCAAGTGGTTGACATGTTTTACGAGTACATTTTAATATATCAAACTTATTATCACATATTTAAAATGAAATCTAAAAATATTGGCTTTTCGAACGGGTATATTTTTCGTTAATTTCAGGATTGAATTTAAACTTTGAGCTTAGGTAATTTTTTAAAGGAATTTAATTGTTGGTTTCGGCTGGGGCAGAACGCGGCGCAAGGTTTGGTCTGGGCTTGCTCTTGTTAGGTGCTTGGTAGGGTTTTGATGATCCACTGCTTGTAAGTCCAGCCAAAAGTTCGCTCTTACGTATACTCTTCAAGTCCAAGTCTCCGTAGTAGTCTTCGCTGTAGTTTTTTTTTTAATTTTAACGAGTTTTAGTTATACGGTATAATACAATCATTGTTTATTAATTATTGTTTCTTCTAAATAATCAAAACCTCTTATCAGATTAAGTGTCTTTCGATCAGTTAGTGGTTAGATTCACTTAAAATGTTGTGGAAAAAACGATTTTTGATTAATATAAGTTAAATGTTTTTATTTGGTCTGCCTATTGATCATGGTTCATGAATCTTAGTTTTATTTATAATAAACATTAAATAATTTGAACTAGCAAAGGTATTTTTATTAAAAAGTTTAAATTTTAATTATTTAAATATATTTAAATAATTATATGTAGAGTTTATATATCATACCGTTCAAAAGTTACGGTGGGTGTACCATTGAGAAGAATAACCCTGTATAGTTAGATATAAAAATGTATTTATGAAGTTAGTGCATCTGGTGCACAGGGATAGCCTAAAACTTTTGTAGGCGATAATGGCTTTGAAAAGATTTAAAACTTTAAAAAGTCTTGAAGTTCAAGATAAACATAAATGTATTCAATAATGTACTAGTACTTATCTTACAAAAAATTAACACAATTTCCTATATTTTCTGTATAATTATACCGAATAACGTTTAATTTTACACCGCTGATCGAAAAACAAGTTTTAAAAAACATTTAATATCATTAAGTTTACTACATCATTAAGTTTTGTTAGTGATGCGACATATAAATTACATAACTTGAAAAAAATGGCTAACAAATAAGCTTTCTTTTATGGCATTTTTAAAAGGTTAACAAATATATATGATACATATATACAAATACCTACACGATACTTAAAAGTAAACTTAATGCAATTAAGTGTTTATTTAAGTGAAACAAAGTTGGCCGATATACAAAAAAAAAAACAACATAGAATTCCAAATAAAATAAATGTTAATTGACTAGGTGTAGATAATAGGCTTTGAATCAAGAAAGTAATGGTAATACGACAAAACATAGCACACATTTGAATTACAGAGTTTTTATGAAAAACACTAATAATATTTTATCGATGTTAGTTTTTCGATCTTTCTTAGGCTATGACAAAGACAGATTTGAGATTTGTATTTTAGCTGAGGTGATGCCTCAAATTCTGGGCTTGGTTCTGTACTTACTCATGTATGTACGCTATTCTACGTTTTGACTCATATAGTTGTTGAATTTACCGTAACAGCAGATAAATTTACTTTTAAATTTTACTTTTTTTATTTGGTGTATAAAAGTATGATAAAATAAAAATGCAAATGCACCTTTTGAAAAATCCAAATGGATAAATCCAATACTTCAAAGTATTTACTACGTTTAATCGTAACACCACAGAAGTAAACAGGATCAGAATATATAAATAATTGGTTTAATTGTGCGTGGAAGGCCCAAGTTCTTAAAAAAAGCTCCAAAGAAAATTATAAGAGAAAGTGGAAGATAATATAGAAAACAAGAATGTATTAAGTATTAGTTGAGATGTTAAATTGAAGAATTTAAATCAAATATTAATTAGTTGCTTTATTTTATTACATGGTAATTAGTAATAACATTATAGTTATTAGATATATAAACGCTTTAACAACAACATACAATGTTAATAAACATAACCCCAGAATGTATAAATCTCTGCTAAATTTAATCATTTAAAGCTTTTAATGCCTATTATAAATATGCTTTTATATGAAATATTATGTTTATAATATTATGCTAGTATTTTTTTTTAATTTGGCATAAAGTTTATTACGTTTTTATTAATATTTGATTTGTTCTTACATATTCTTAAATCTTAGCGTTAGGTTGGTGACCTAAATTCTTAACTTTATAAGACCGGGAATATATGTTTTTTCCGACTGCTTCTTATAATACATTATTAATAGATAAAAACTTCCTAATATTTTTAAAATAAAGTCACACCTAACATTGATTTAAAAATACGTCTTTTTAGTGTTAAATAGAATGAACTGTATTATTGATAAGTTTTTGTGTATCAAGAGTATGCAAATACGTACCATCCGGGAACATCTTCTGGGTCTTCGCAGTTTCCGGTACCTTCACCATCACCAATTTTGAAAACTGTTCCAATTGGGCAACCGTATTCCCGAGCAACTCCCTCCAGACAGATATAATATTTACGGCAATCGTCTGGATGAGCGTGTCTGGAGAATGATCCAGCGTTGGTAACTTCACCGGCAGCGGGACATGAGAAACCTCCTGCAACTTCTGAATTAGAAAATGGGTTAAATTTTTGAGTTAGTGCCCTTTTACCACTATTAGAACATTGACTTTGATTAGGTCCGATTCCATAAATTACAGAAGCCTTCGTTCAAAATAGGGTTTGAATAAATTTTGTTTTTTCTACGTGCATTTTTTTATTAATTTTAGTTGAGAACATTATATTAAAAAATGTAAGTAATTCCTAATGATATTTTATGATTACTTTACTTATTACGTTGATGAAATATAGTTTTTGATGGATGATTATGATTATTAATTATACTATTTTAAAATTATAATTAGTTATAATTAAAATACTTAGTTTCATGCTTATTTTTTCAAAAATAGGACTATTAAATTATGATGATGTTATAAATATTCATTTTGTGAGTTTATTTTTATTGGATTGTATGAAAATTTATGGTATAAATTAAAGCGTATATATTAATGGATTAACCAGTTATTATTTTATTTCATTGGTTAAATTCTTAAATTAGTTTAGTGTTAATAAACCAACCATATATAATTTTATTCAAAAAAATATCCTTCTATTAATGGGTGAATGAATAATATTTTGGAATCACATTCGACATTTGACTTGTAAATGTAAAAATTTAATTAAACCAATAATAACTAATAACTCTTCCCTCTAGAATAGGCATTTCATTTGTAAAAACTGACAAAAACGTAGCCAACATATACATTTGTCTATCTTACTCGCACAGCTTTGTTCTAATAGAGACAGCAATAACAGTTACTGGTAACTGTTATTGTTCAGGCCTGAATATACCTACTATTTGTTAACAAACAAACCGAGATGTTGGCGATACTTTATATTAACGGTATGCGTATTCTAGAGAGAAGAGTTATTAGTTCATTGAATAAAACCCTTGTTTAATATTGTTGAAATATACTTAAAATTTTACAAAAAAGGGAGCGATTATTTTGTTTTGAAATGTTACTGAAATTTTCAACTGAATAAGTTAAGATCTAAATATACTAAGATGCGCATTCCCGGGGGCAAGTTGTTGAAAATATTGTATCTGTGGTTCAGGTTAAGGCTCTATAGATTAATAATATTAATATCTATTAATATCTAGATCTTTAGTTCAGGTGCATTCTAGTCTAGAAAAAAGGGTAGTTTCCTGATAAACAAAAATCGAAATATTCAATTTTCTTAAAAACGTCTCTAACGACTTTGCTCAAATTTTGTATGTTATTAGTAAATTAATTATAATAACATTACTGGTTTAACCCAGAAAAATTTTCAATTGGGAGGTAATTTTTCATATTGACCCGAAATTATTTTTTTAATTATTAAATAGCAACAAAATCTCAAAATTTATCTGGAAATTTTCGCGAAAAATTAGGTGCGGTGGGGCTGTCATTTTCAGTTTATATCCGTAGTTACGGTTAATAAGTCTAAATCTAGAGGATATAACATCTGAATAAAATTGTTACCCAAATAAATCACAAAGCTATGTCATTGACATATGTTATTAAAATACCAAAAGTAAAATTACAAAATTGACTAACCTTCGTTTTTGCATTCTGGTACTTGATCGGCCCACATACAGACACGAGCTTCACGATCGTAGGCTAGACCGGGAGAACATTGGTACCTGGAGGCTTCTCCGTTCCAACAGTTCCAGAAAACGTCGCATTTGGCTTCATCGGCGAAGATACCGTACAGACGCTCACAGTGTGTTGTTCCGACTGCGGGCTCTAAAAATTAAAACAATTCTATATTAAACTAGCTGAACAGTTGCAAGCACGTTGTCAAAACATCGGCACTAGGCACTAATTTGAAACGTTATGAAAAGCAAAGTTATGTGATAGCGTGAATAGGCAACCATTAATACACCTACATAATTTATTAAAGTTTGAAAGTCTGTTTCTCCAAACCGTTATATTCTAGCAAAAAATATATATAGCATTTTTATAGGGCTTAAAAACAGCTTTCATTTAAAATTTATTTTTTTGAAATCGGTTTATAAATGAGATATGCTAAAAAAAAACGTTTTACTGCTTTAAACGCCAATATCTCGAAAACAATGCGTTTTAGGAAAAAATAGTTCGTAACGTTTTTAATTTACCCAGTCAACACAAATACATGGCAGGAACATAGCAGGTACATAACCACTGTTCTATGTGATGTTGCAGACATGTAATTTTTATAGTCCATGTATAGTCCTTGGACTTTAACAATTCCGCCTCAAGTTATGTATCAGCTACATAACATGCTACATATCAGATACATACTAGGTACATAACAATAAAAGTAGGCGTTTCCGAATTTTACTTGTTATGGAGTGCATCATAGATTTAGACATGGTGAACATTTTTACGTCTTTTTGATAAACCTAATAATTTAAGTATATAAATATCTTTATATGTAGCATCCATCAGGCAAAATTCTTATACGATGTGCATTTTTACTGTGAAAGCAAACTTTCTACCAGGATTAAAAATCATGGGCCACATAAAAAGCCAATTTTTAGAGAAAAAATAGCAAATAATCATTTAAAAAAAAATATATATATATTTTAATTTTTTGTCTAAAATTATCTAAAATCGGTTTAGTTGTCTAAAAATACATGCGTTTCTACTACTTAAGGGTAAAACTTTTATTATTAACAACAATTTTAAGAATATTAGTGATTCTAACCTATAAAAATTAAAATAATATAGACGCCATATTTAGTATTGAATTCATAACATTTTATGTATCGTGTATGTTCTCGTACCATGTATATGATACATAACATGCAATATTGCATGTTCCCGGACAACATTCATAAAATCATATAGGCCTCATGAGAGCATCATGTTATGATTTACACGTTTTGTACTCAGACGAACATCATGATGAGCACATCTCATGATTTTGTGATCATGTTGTGAGTTTGTTATGAGGTGTATACATTTATCGTTAAATCATTAAATGATGTCATAATGATTTCCACGTGAAATAACAAATGTTGCCCGGGACTCGATTGAGAACGATTGCCGAATACTATGTGTATGTCTAGGGGGGTTGATTTTTTTGTTATTTTTTTGGTATCTCTTCGCGTTTTCAAGATATGAGCAAAAAGGTGTTTCTTTTTTTTTTATTTTAAATTTCGCGGTTAATTTAAAATTTGCGCATGCGCATTCCGTAGACCGCTGCTAGATCTTCATGACATGATCTCGTAATGACTTTACAATGAGGAGTCATCTGTATGCGTTCATGAAATCAGAAAATCATTACATGATGTCATAATGACTTCCACGTGAAATAGCAAATGTTGTCCGGGTTATGTATCATACATAGGTATGTTACATCTTATGTAATATGGCACATGTAACGTAAAAAATCTTTCTGTTATAGGGCATGTTATGTAGCATACATATGTATATTATGTCTCATGTAATATGGCACATGTTACCTAAAAAATCTTTCTTTACCATGTTGCATCCATATATGTGCGGACTGGGTAATTAATAAAATACAACAATGATTGCCTTAATTATAACCAAAAAACGCTAAAAATAAGAGGTTTACCCCATTCTTATCCTCTTACCCCCAAAAATCCAATCAGCTCTTCGAAATACGATAAGAAATAATATGCAAAAAAACCGCTTTTGGATATCTTATTTAGAAATGGATTTATCGAGTTTACAGACAGACGGACGGACGAAATTTTTTTTACTGATTTCGACTCAGAAAGGTCTAAAACGTCGAGAAATGTGAAAAAAAAAACATGGTCAAAGATTTTGACTTTTCGGCGAAGATTTCAATACATCGGCACTTAGTAGCACTAAGTGTCGATGTAAAAAAACATGCATTCTTTTTACTAGTTAGGTTTATAAGCCTTTGACTTCATTTACGAAGTAATTTATCGGAAAATCGAGGGTGAATAGGTCAAAAAGTATCATGGCTTAGAAACGTCCTTACCCAAAGTTATGGGTTATGAAAAGCTCTCTTGAGCTGCAACTCCCATAGGAGTATAGATCAATATTTGCATATGTATTTTTACACGCAAAATATATTGAATATAAAGTTTTTAATTCAATGATTAAAATGATTAAAAAGCTTAACCTTGATTTGATTTTAGTATTTATGCTAAACTACGCTCTTTAAAAAAGTTGTTTATATTAATGATCTTGAACTCGATGTAAATAAAAAAGCACGTTACCGGTAACCGTTTATAAATCAGATAAAGAGAAAATTAAATGTTAGACTGAGTACTGAAAAAATATATAAAAAACTTGCAAAATACGTGTTTCTGTTGTAGTCTCGGAGATGGCCGGGTTTAAAATTTTCTAAATACAGCCTGTTCCAGAACTCGCGTACCGAAATTTAAGAGGTGATTCTACATCCAAAAATATGAAAAAAAGTTTCTATAAAGGTTGGTCCGGAAATGAGCCCTAAGGGAGCTACGGCCCTTCGAAGATGACGTATTGAATGGGGAACAAAAAAAAGCACCAATAAAATTTTAATGCTGCAGGGTGATTCTTCATTTAAAACTGAGCAAAAAAGTATTATACACCAAAACACCTAAATTTAATATTAAAGGAGTAATAGCCTTTTAAAAAGTAACGTTTTTGGTGGCACAAAATGTTACTTCCTCTTAATTGCATTTTTTTTTGATAACGGTTGCTCCTACAGTGTTACACTATATGATATTTTATATGTATTTTTACTCTAGAAATCTATATTTTTTACAACAAATCCAAAAAACATACACATAGAAAAGTTTGGGGCAAAAATGTTTTAAGCCTCATATATTTTGTCCGTCTGGGCACGCCTCTGGATAAATTAAAAAAATAAATTAACATAAACTTATTGCCCTTATTAATACTAGTATACATGCAAAAGCTCGCCGCTCTAGCTTAAACGGTACCCGAGTTATTAATTAAAAACCTTATTTTTATTACAATTTTAAAGAGCCCTAGATCCCTTAGGGCTCATTTCCGGACCAACCTTTATAAAAACTTTTTTTATATTTTTGGATCTAGAATCACCTCTTAAATTTTGGCATGCCAGTTATGGATCACCCTGTATCACTAAAAAAACTGTCAGTGCTCTACTTAAATGACAGTATCTAAAATAAATATTAAATCTAGTATTAATTACTCACCAAGTTGACTTCTTTCTCCACATTCGACGTTATGGATGTAATCACAGTTTTCGGTTAAGAATTTTGGATCGCTAGCATCGAAAGCTAAACCGTTACCGCACGTTTTGAGTTCGGCAACGTTGTTATCACATTTCCAGTATTTATCACACGATATATGATGAGGGTAGAAACCAAAATCGTCTGGACATTTGAAATTTTCTTGTCCGAAAGCTGAAAAAATTAATAAAAATATAAGTAAATTTTAAATATATTTTTTATTAGCTTGTATTCCAAAGTGAAATTTTTCGGTTAGAAATGTTAAGTTAAAAGTGACGCTTTTGTCAAGAGTTTGTCTTTTGTTTTATTTTGGCGGGCTGCAGCCCACCAAAGTATTTTTGCGGTTCCTTATCGAAAAATGCATAGCGGTTGTACTTGTCTTTTATACTTTTGCGGTCCCTTATGGAAAATTGTCAGATAACTGACATAACCAAATTAAAACTAATTTTACTTATTATTTTTAGTTTTTTTTTGTTAAAAATATGTTTACAAGCGAATCAAAAATAGCGTGTATCATACGGAAGAGAAATAAATCTCGGTCTTACGCGGTTGTGAATCTCGGCTCACGCCTCGCATGCAACCGAGACACATTATTTCTCGTCCTTGGATCATAATATACTATTTTTTTATTTGAAATCTTCTTGTTTTTCAAGTTTTTTTTAATTCCGTATTTGGGAAAATGCAATATACCACCCACTGTGAATAGTATATAATGGAGCGCGCAGCAATATCTTTACGGCTTGACCATGATTCTTCCGGAATTATTTTTACAGAATCATCAAATGACGAGCATCTGCAATTTAACTTTTAATATATATAATGTCCGTATCTGACTATCAAGATCCGTTAACCGTTTCTGATGTCCTTTTTTAAAATCTAAATATACCTAAACGTGATCGAGAATTATGTTGATTAACTTAAATCAAATTTAATAAATTTAAGAATAATTACACTGCTCTACAAAAAATATATTTTTTATAATTTGCCGGGACCTTTTAGTTGCGTCTGGCTATATTTGATGCACTAATTTCGGAACCTTTTGCCGTTTTTCTCCATCAGCTCGTTTTTTTTTTTTTAGATGTGTGGTTTTTTTGCTTATAGTTATAGTAAAAAATATTAATTAAGGTCTAATTATTGCCGTGGATTGGTTCTCTATTAATGGGGCTCTCTTTCTTTCTTTCTTAATAGAGAATCAATCCACAGCAAACAAAAAATTAATTAGACCTTAATTTTTTTTTTACTACAAATATAGAAAAAAAACCACTGTGCGCTAAATCTCAAAAAAAAACGAGCTGATGGAGAAAAACGTTAAACGGTTCCGAAATCAGCACATCAAACATAGCCAGACGCAATAACATGGTGTCGGCAAATTTTTGAGTGTAGAACAGTGTTATTATTAAATTAATATTCAATATATTCCCTTTCAAGGTATTACGTACTCTTTAAAAGTGAATGTGGAAAATATTTATATGTTGCCCCGTGACATTTTGTTTAACCTATTCGTCGCATAAAAACATTTAATTTTACGCATACGAGGACGAATAAAAATTGAAAGTAGAATCTTTAACAAAAAATATGGTCAATAGGTTACGACATTCACGACTTAAATTTATCATATTTATTAAACTCAGTAAAACTCAGTTTTTAAGAATAATTAGTTTTCAGTTTCATGACTTGGAAAGATTTCTTCGGGCGATTCCACATTAAAATTTAAATTTTGCCCCGAGTTTGATTGGTTTTCTGAAGGGGTAAATCGTAGAGGAATTCAGGTGTATCAATTTGAGGTAATCTGGAGGATATCTTTGAAGGTTACGAGGTAACCTGAAGGAAATCAGGTGTACAACATTTTGTTAGCAGTTTACCCCTCGGGTTTCCTAATTTCTTGTTTTTTTTTTTCAAAATTTGATGCATAGTTTTCAAATTTGGTATTTTTTCTTGGCGTAGGTAAAAAACATACCTATTTGTCTAACCCACAATGCATACCTAGTCAGTTTGATTATAAATCAGTTTTACTGCATAAAATATCATTTAAGCCAATATTAACTTTATACAGATATCCCTTGCGACCTTCAACTTACTCTGGAAACACTCTGGAAACAGAGTCAGAGTGAAAACATTCTGCTGCCAACGTGTTTCCAGAGTGGTTTTGTGCCATTTTGTCAGAGTTGAATCAGAGTGGTTCCAGGCTTGATTCACAGTAGATCCAAAGTGGGTTTGGACTTTTTTTTTTTTTGAAAACGCTCTGATTTTACTCTGGGAACGTTATGGATAAAGGGCACAAATACACTCTGGAAATACTCTGGTAACAGCATGATTACAAAATGTTATTAGAATGTTTCCAGAGTTTTTTCAGCGTGATTGTAAAGTCGCAAGGGATATTATTTTCTTATAGTATCCGATATTATAATTATTTTTTTTCTAGCAACTGTAAAATTATTATTTTCTACAAGTCTGCGGAAAGTAGCACTTTTCGCATCATAAACTAAAACTGTCCAAAATTAAAAATGTATCAAGTATCAACATTGTTCATAAAAGTTGGGTGTGGTTTTAAAGATATTTGCATGGTATGGGTTGACGGTTGAAAGACCTCGATCTGGGACACTTTTCAAATTCACTTTTAGTTGGAACCTGCTGATAATATTTAAACCAAAAAAAAACTCGCTTTCGTTCCCAGCAATGCTTAATGGTGCAATGCTTGACCATATTTCGTCTTGTTGCACATTCAAGATTCTACTTTCCATTTTTGTTCGTTTTCGATTATTGAAGATTTTTTCTCTAGTAGCCTAAAAAACTACCATTACTGACCTACTCTTAAGTACTACCATTACTGACCTATTCTTAAGTCGTGAAACGTTTTTTTTCGCACAGTTAAAGAATGGTTATAAAATTTTACCATTAATATGACTTTTTCTTAATTTGTGATCGCGAATGAAACTTAAGGCAACTGATCCGGTTCGATTCGATTAGCGGGTACTTTTTTCGTCCGGTTCGGGTTTTATAACGTTTTCAGCACAAAAAGTATAGATTGGTAGGGGAAGGGGTCCTAAGATGATAAAGTGGGTAAGATGACGAATCGTCTATAACAAGCGAACGCTAACAGATGAAGCAAGGTAGAGAAGACATTTTTTATAGCCGAGCGTATTAAATCCCGAGCTGCATAGCAGCAAGGGATTTAAGAGTGCGAGGCTATAATAGTCTTCTCTACCGTAGTTTATATATTAGTTTTTTCACTTCGTGCACTATTTAACTATTTTTATTCAAATAATAAAATAAATTATTAACAGAAACGATATTTCTTGAAATTTTCATAAAAATCAAGTAGCCTTGATCAATGACATTTGCTCAATAAAATACTTTGAACTGACGTTTCAAAATTTAGTTTTTTTTTAATTATTTTTATAATATTTAGCTAATTATTGATTCTATTAATTGGTAATAATTATAATTAATTAAATTTAATAAATAAAAAGTTATTTAAAGCTATTTTCTTGGGTTTAATTAGTAAAAATTGCACAAAGAACTGAAACATCTAAAGTGACAGAAATCAATTGTTTATAAAATTTACTCCTACTAGGAGAGAAAAAATTATTATTGCTATTATAGCTATTATTGCTATTATAGCAACCTATAATAGATGAAGAAAATTGATTTAAGTGACATTTTGGTCGTGAAGGATCTGATTTATGTGAATCCAAAATGGCAAGAAAAGACAATGTTTAATATAATTCTTAAAGTCAATTACTCTTAATCAGACTATATTTTTCTTACGTATTTTTGAGCTCTGAAAACGATCTGATGTCGCTAATCCCAAACTTTTTCAAAAAACTGAAAAAAAGAATACTGAACGAGCTAGCTCGGGATCTTCTTCTCTAGCAACTAAACTATTGAATTTTTAAAGTTCTGCCCGAAAACACTTTTGAAATGGAGAGTTATGATAGATCCAAATTTCAGCCAAATCTAAACCGTGTTTCCTTAAGACCTGTGCACCGCGGTGCTTGAGATTTTTAACGTGCTCTAGCACCTAAACTATTAATTTTGGAGTTCTGCCTGTGGACACTTAATCAGAATGTCGAGAACTTTAGCATATTCAAAATTAAGCTAAATCTGACCGAAATCACTTTTCCATAAGAGGACCCTTTTATGGAGGGATCAAGGTTCTTTATATGCTCAGCGAGCTTATTTACTGTCAGATTCGTTTACAGCGCCCAAAAATACATAAGAACAATATGGTAATATATTATTTGCCTTTTTTTGTGAACCGAACTGAAACATCTAAAGTGACAGAAATCAATTGTTTATAAAATTTACTCCTACTAGGAGAGAAAAAATTATTATTGCTATTATAGCTATTATTGCTATTATAGCAACCTATAATAGGTGAAGAAAATTGATTTCACAGTCTGAAAACATGATGAATGGTATGTTCCAAAGCTAGTATTGAAAAAAATGTTTTATAAATCCATGTTCGAAGATGAACAAATTTGATATTTACGTTAAATAATTTCGAAACATGTTACTATGTAGTACAGCAACAAAAATTTGTTAATATTTTTAATATATTCACCCAATGCTTTAAAGTTCAAATAATTATATAATTTACATAATAAAAACAACAAATCGTTAAATAATAAGTATTTAATTTCACTTTAAAATATTCAAAGAGGTATAATTAGCATAAATTAATGAAGATAGTACCCAATGTATTATTATCTAAGATCAGATCTGTTGATATGAGTAAAATACAAGGTTAAAAATTATATAATATTTATAAAGGTGCATTTTTTTAACCATTAAGGCGAACAACTTAGAATATTAGGTAGGTACTTAAAGAGTGTATGCTATTAAATAGTTACTTTTACCCATTTATATGTAGATTGAAAAACAATGTTTTAAAAAGGTTTTAAGCTCATTTTATTTATCGGAGAAGATGATTAACAGTTTAAACTGTTGTATTCATAATTTAAAACTTAGGTACCTATCGATAATGTTATTTAACATTAATCTTTAAAAAAATACAAATTAAACCTTTAGTTTAACAGTGAAATAAATATTCCAGTCTGAAACCCACATTGTATACCGTGTTATTAGATTTTTGTTTAAATTTTGTAGATTAAGAAAAATTTGGATTTCTAAAGTATTCTAACTCTCGGCCAATAATGAAAAGTCTCTGAGAAACACAACACATTAAATTGTAAAATAAATAATTGAAAATAGAAGCTTTACTTAAATCATAGGTAAATTATGAGAACAGGTCGCTGCAGCGACCATGGTTTAGGATGATATCTTTAAGTGACATTTTGGTCGTGAAGGATCTGATTTATGTGAATCCAAAATGGCAAGAAAAGACAATGTTTAAAAAAGCATATAATTCTTAATGTCAATTACTCTTAATCAGACTATATTTTTCTTACGTATTTTTGAGCTCTGAAAACGATCTGATGTCGCTAATCCCAAACTTTTTCAAAAAACTGAAAAAAAGAATACTGAACGAGCTAGCTCGGGATCTTCTTCTCTAGCAACTAAACTATTGAATTTTTAAAGTTCTGCCCGAAAACACTTTTGAAATGGAGAGTTATAATAGATCCAAATTTCAGCCAAATCTAAACCGTGTTTCCTTAAGACCTGTGCACCGCGGTGCTTGAGATTTTTAACGTGCTCTAGCACCTAAACTATTAATTTTGGAGTTCTGCCTGTGGACACTTAATCAGAATGTCGAGAACTTTAGCATATTCAAAATTAAGCTAAATCTGACCGAAATCACTTTTCCATAAGAGGACCCTTTTATGGAGGGATCAAGGTCCTTTATATGCTCAGCGAGCTTATTTACTGTCAGATTCGTTTACAGCGCCCAAAAATACATAAGAACAATATGGTAATATATTATTTGCCTTTTTTTGTGAACCGGTGTAATCCATCCATAGCATAGCAAATCTAGATAGTTTTTAAATAAACGATAATACTAATAATACTAATTTCGCTACTCTGACCGGTTAAACACCCAAATAAATGGACAAGAATATGCTTTAAAAAAAAAGAGATTAATTTGTATTGTTATGCCCCATAATATGGTTACATATGAGATAAATAAATCAAAAAATACTTGTGAAATAGAGTCATGAGAATGGAAATTATTGGAAGTTCACAGATGAGATAAAGTTTTCTCAAAATTTTACAGTTTGGACTTCTTGCAGAATATATTCCATATATGGATCAAACTCCAGATATAAAAGAACTACCTACAAAGAAACTAGCGGAAAATTAAAAATAACTAGAAGAATTATACTTTTATTATAGTAACAAAGAACATACATATTATGTAGGCTTTATAGTAGTACTAAAAATTCTGTAATTATATTTATAAGAAGAATTATTTATTACTTTTAAATACTTTTTTCTATAAACGTATTATTTTATAAAGTGCAATGTATTATAAGGACATTTATATACGTATAAAACTGGTATGCGTTGCATACTATAAAGCTATCACATTTGTAACAAGTGTCATGTTGGTATTTATATTTTATTAATTACATTAGTGTAATATTATATCACCCCAAGAGTAGTAAGTTCCTGTTTTTCTAAAACTGACTGACCAAATGTATGTTGTTGTGAAAGTGCACTTTTGAATGATGTAATTTTAAATATGTGTTACTAAACTACTATTGTCACTAGTAGGTGCATGCATGGGTAAGATATAAAGTCTATACCACTCGGTGGTTTGGTTTGGTTTAAACCGGTGCACTAGTTTAAAAAATATACAAGTCGTTATTTTTATAACCAAAGGACAATGGAAATCAGGAAATTGCGTGGCCTTCCAAACTTAGTTGGTTTTTCTAAAGATTAGATCTATGTTGCTCGGCTTTAAAAGAGAAAGAAAGATTTTGCCATCCCACTGGTATTACAAACAATAATCACTGTGGTTTTTTGAAAATTTTTGTTTCCGACCCCACTTTTTTTTCATAAATCTTTTAAACACACCATAAGAAGTAATTAAGGCAAATATAAAAAAAAATCGTTCGGATCGATCGTTTTTTTTTACGTTTTTTTCTAATTTCTTATAATATGTACATATTACGTACTCAAACTTCAATATATATTTTAGATATAATAACAGAGTTATTATCTATGATCACTTCATTATAAAAATGCTTATCTCCAACGCCAAAGGGCGTATATTTTTTCTAGCGCTTTATTGTTTTAGGGGCGAAGTGGACCGAAAAATCAAAAAAAAAAAATTATTATATCCAAAATATATATTGAAGTTCCAGTACGTAATATGTACATATTATAAGAAACATAAAAAAACGATCGGTCCGAAATATTTGTTTTATATTTGCCTAAATTACTTCTTATGGTGTGTTTAAACAATTCATGAAAAAAAATAAGGGGTCGGAAACAAGAAGTTAAAATTTGCAAAAAACCACCGTGATAATTATTTGTGTAATTATTACAAACTATAGATGTTTGTAAAATTATTTTAAAATTTGGGTTTTCACCACGAAAATAGCAGTTTTCTCTTTGGGCTATACTGTGTAAAAATTCTTGATAAATCATAACGTATCATATGATATATACCTATATAATATTATATAATTTTTAATAAGTTATAACTTATAAGTTTTGGAATTCTGAATAAGTTATCTTAAAGGAGTTTTAATAAAGCTCTAAATAGGTGCTAGGTGCACTGGATAGGTAGGTTTGTTAGGGTAGGTGGGTAGTTTACACATTCATCATTCAGGCCTATTCACATGTACCATTGATATTGAGATTTGTGGCAATATTGACGAAAATTGCAAGGTCATTTAAGTCAACTGTATTAAAACTTCATGGGATTGTAATTTTTGTCAATATTGAATAGATTTCAATGGTACATGTGAATAGGCCTGATTGCTAGTTTGTTTGGATTATTGAAAGGAATGGCTTAAGTTCCATGGCTTATTTGACTGAATGGAATTTAGTTTGAATGGAGCGAGGCTAGCCCACTGATGCTGTAGTTCCATCAATCATATGGTTACCATTACTGGATGAGAACATTTTTAATCTTTATTCAAGGAAATGTAAAAAAGAAAAGGGTTTAAGAGATCTTGGTTGTCTTGGAAAAAATATTTACTGTGGGATATGGTCTCCGTTTTAAAGAAAGGCATGTCGAGATTTTATGGATTTGGGTTTTCCTTTTAAATAAGAAAGCACGCCAATGCATGGTCGTTGAGGCATATTCTGAGTACCTTATTTTAAAGGACTGAAGTTTGGGTGATAGAGTGTTGTTTGTTTGTTTGTTAGTTTAATATCGATCTTATATAAAGATATTTTGCAGGGTATTTGACAGAATTATTATAAATATTGTTCAGGGTGACTATACCAATATGGGGCTCCGTAAAGAAGTACCAGCTTGAGACTGTAATTTATAGAGAAGAAATTTCCTTTTAATTGATAGATGGCTTTTCCTACCTACTAGGGTGTACAGTTTTGATAGTCAGACTTTGGCTGTTTGAAGGGAGTTTTTGACGTTCTTCTCCCTCGTTAGATTTTTGTATATGGTAATGCCTAGATATTTAATATTGTTTTTTTAGTTAATGTCTAGGTTATTTATCTGCATTCTGCGAAACCAAGTAGGTAATCTACCCTAACAAGACTACCTATCCAGTGGTCCAGTATGGCCGCACGTGGTAAACAATTAGATCATGCCAGAGATTTATTATTTCCTGAAATTTTATTGAATTATCCTTGTATGATACATTATATTATTATAATTATATAAGATTTAATTAATTATAATAGGCCTACCTAGAAACTATATGTATAATAAATTATCAAAACAAAATATTTCAGAATTAAATTTATGCAAATCGAAAATTTCTAAAACTCAAAAATGTTACATATTAATGTTATATAACAAAATATGATAATATTCTTTCTAAAAATAGTCAATTATATTTCAATTACTTTCTCCATATGAAAATTTTTCTGTTAGCACGTTCTTATAAATTTTTTTAATCTAAAACCGCAGTAACACTGACCTTGCTTTTAATCTAGAAAGCATATAAATGATATACTTATTTGCAAGAATTAATATCCACTATTTATTATTTGTATCAGCATTAAACTGCGGCTACTACAAAATTTCAAGTCCAACCAACGAACTAATAACTTTTCTCTCTAGAATTTGTAAAAACTGACAAAAACGTAGCCAAAATATACATTTGTCTGTCTTACTCGCACAGCTTTGTTCTAACAGAGACAACAATAACAGTTACTGGTAACTGTTATTGTTCAGGCCTGAATATACCTACTATTTGTTTACAAACAAACCGAGATGTTGGCGATACTTTATATTAACGATATGCGTATTCTAGAGAGAGGAGTTATTAGTATGTTGAGTCCAATATGTCAACAATGCTTTGCACATCCAAATAAACCTTTTAAGAGAATATTCTTAAAATATGTACCTATTAGTAGAATGATTCGAGAAAATTTGAAGAATTTGCCATGCTCAAAGAGCATTGCTCATGCATACGCGAGCAATCCATAGCATAATTTCTAAGAACATTCAGAACAGTAATTTCTAAGAATATGCATTAGAAGAATGATATGGAGAAAATTCTAAGAATAAACCATGTACCATAGATTATGAATTTTCAGCGTAAGTTTTAAGCATAATCATATATGCATAGCATATCTAAAAATGTATTTTAAGAATATTCCAAATGTAACAATTAGAGAACATTCTTAGATCATCGGTGTTATTTGGGACCCTTTGTCCATTAAAAAATGTAGAGAAAGACATTTAATATTATTAACAAAAAATAGCAATAAAAAAATTATATAAATTAATTTTAATGTTATAAACAAGTTGTTTTGGTCTGTTATTTGAATTAATTCAAGTGACATATTTGTGTAGGTTTCAGGAAGTTTGAGGCTTTACGCAATTATCGATATATCAATCAGTATTTAATTTCATTTATACTATTTTAAATTTTATTCATTTTAGATACTCGAGATTTTTCTAATACCTTTTGAGGTCGTTTATTAAGTATGTCACGCCTAGAGGGGGTCCAGGAGTTTATGGCACTTTTTGACAGATGGCTAGATGACTAGAACAATGTGAAGTCGAAAAAAAAATTTATTATTGGACCTGTAATGTACATTTGTTATTTTTTAAGTTTAAGTAGCCAAGTCAGTATCTCAGTAACTGTTGTAGTCATTTCAAAAATCCTTTTTATCCAATACATACAGATAATGAGACAATTACCAGCTTTATTTTAAATAGATAAACTCAATAATAACCCCCAAGTGGCTATTACTTTATTGAGTGGATAATTATTTATTTTACCCACTCAACTGTCACTTGTCAAATTATTTTCTTGTAAATGTCATTAAAATTTTTAATAAAAATATGAATTTCTAAGCTATTTATTGGATAAAACCTTGTATGGCACTCATGGGTAAACCGATATTGCCCTCTCGAAAATTAACCTGCTTGGCTGACGCCTCGCAGGTTAATTTTTCATGGGCAATATCTTACTTTACCCACTAGTACCATAAATAACTATTTTCACCCTGAACTTAGAAGTAGTACAGTCAGTAACTGAATTTACTTAATTTACCGTCAATAATTTCCCTATTTTTTAATAAATCAGTTGCAATTTTAATAAAAACTAAATCATTTTTCAATTAAAAATACGATTACCATACAATTTAATTTATATTATTGTTTAGAAATACCTAGATAGGTGAGTAATTTCTTATATATAAATTGAAGGTTAACAAGTATTTTTTTGAAAATAAAACTGAATTATTTCCTGTTTCATGAAAGGTCATTATCATGATTTTCAAACTTTACCGTTGGTATGCAAAGTATTTGAATTATTCTATAAATTATTTATTGATTTAAATATACCTAATATATCCCATAAAATTGAAAGTATTGTTTTTGAACCCCCTATTTCTAAAGTATTTGGCCCTGACCACATGGGCGGATTTAGGGGGGGGGCATGGGGGCCATGCGAGATATATTAGTATAGAAACACCTTCTAAATTGTATTTTTGGTGAAAGCGCATTTTTTTTCCTTATGGATGCTCCCCCCTTAAAATGAAATAAATCCGCCCCTGCCTGACCACCTGGTATGAGTAATTCCATGGTAACGGTCGTTACAGCCGCAGAAAAAATGACGCTTACTTTTATATATTTTATTATATTATTATTAAAGATTGTTTGTTATTTATTATTTTTAAAGACTGTATGTGAAAAAATGATAATATAATAAAATATTTCAATTTCTTTTAGCATAAAATTTAATATTTAATATATTAGTGATTTGTATTAAAAAAAATGAATAAAATGCAGAAAACATGAAAATCATTAATTACCATTAATTTTACTACTTGTTTCAACCTAGTAATTTTTAGAAATTATTCGTAATTATATATTTACATTAATAAAAAATTTACTTGCACTTGATTTCGTCTTTAGATGTTCTTAGGACTTTTCGTCTTAATATGTGAGATAATCTTAAATTCTATACCTACTCAGGTCAGGTATAATATTTTATTTTCACTACTAGCTTTAGAACATATCATTATTTATTATTTTTTCGGACTGTGAAATGAATTTTCTTCCCCTATAGCAATAATAATTTTTTCTCTCCTAGTAGGAGTAAATTTTATAAACAATTGATTTCTGTCACTTTAGATGTTCGAGTTCTTTGTACAATTGTTACTAATTAAACCCCAGAAATAAGCTTTAAATAACTTTTTATTTGTTAAATATAATTAATTACAATTATTACCAATTAATACAATCAATTATTAGCTAAATATTATGAAAAAATTAAAAAAGAAACTAAATTTTTAAACGTCAGTTCAAAGTATTTATTTGAGCAAATGTCATTGATCAAGTCCACTTGATTTTTATGAAAATTTAAAGAAATATTTCTGTTAATAATTTAGTTTATTATTTGAATAAAAATTGTTAAATAGTAGTGAAAAAAACTAATATATTTACTACGGTAGAGAAGACTATTATAGCCTCACACTCTTAAATCCCTCGCTGCTATGCAGCTCGGGATTTAATACGCTCGGCTATAAAAAATGTATTTTCTACCTTGGTATATAATTACTATAAATCTTTGTTACTTTCAGAATTTAAAGTTTTATGTTTTGTTTTAACTACCAAGAATAATATGAAACAAACTGTGAAGAAGTAATTTTTTCTGAAAAAATTACGTCGAGTACTTTTATTTTGGCTTTTTCGATTTTTTTTTAAAGTATAACCCCCTTATAACTTTTTGGGTTTTTGGGGGCATTATTCTTAAAATCTTGTTGAAATTTACCTAGTTTGTTTTTAAGATTTTTGAGATTTTCGAAAATTTCCGAAAATTTGTACAAGGGTTTCGTGGGTCACCCCTCGTTTTTTTTCTAAAATAAAATTGGGTATTTAATTTGATTTTAAAACGCTTTGATAAACTATTTCCATTTTGAAATAGATATATATATATATATATATTCAGGGATAGGTACTCCCAACCACGCTCGAGTCGGGGAAATCCACTCAGGGCCTTAACTAGGGGGGGGGGGCTAAGCCCCCCCTGGTATTCAGCAAAATCGAAAATATAAAATAAAGTATTTTTCACCCTAGTGGCGTGGATTTTTTTTTCAGAATTTTCACTATGATATTCAAAATCAGCGGTATAGAAGTACACAAAAATTTTGTCAATTTTTTTTTTTATTTCTGGCCCACTTTGCCCTAGTTCATTAAGTCTAAGACAGCTTGTATACTTGCAGCTAATTAAAATTCGCAGACAAATGCACGTTGTATTAACTTTCAAACAAGAAATTTCTAGATCTTGTTTTGTGAAATGCAAAATTCCAATAACATGGTTTGCTGAATATACCTGCTAATTGTGACACAAATCGATCTTAACTTTCATGTTAACAATAGGTATGTTTCCTAAAAAATAATGCAAATAATGCACAAAGCAACTCTGTCGAAGTAGAATTTGAATAATTAACGTTAAAGAAAAGGCCTCCCAAATGAGAGGATTGGTGTAGTGGACTACCGCGTCGTACTTGACGAGTTTACTACCCAAATAGCGTGAGTTCGATGCTCACCGGCGCCGATTTGTCTTTTTCAGTTAATTAATAACTGAAATTTGGCAAAGGCGTAAGTGAAGCGGACACTCCCTATAAATTGGTTCGAAAGTCAATTAAAGCCGGTAGTTCCCTCTACTATTAGCCCACACAAGTCCTGGACTTAGGGGATGCTTAATTAAGTAGAATAGTACGAGGTTAAACAAAAAATGTAAATGTAACTGTAAATAACAAAGGGACGGGCCTAGGGAAGGCAGCCTGCCCCTTAATAATCTTCCGTGTTTGCAAATTTAGGCCCGAGTTGGCAAAATAAAAAAAAATATATTGAATTTTAAATGATTTGACAATTTTTCAAGATTTATCGAAACTACCGTATAATTCTATTCTAGCGCTACGCTTTGTGAATAGTATAATAATTAATAATTAATACAAAGAAATATTAAATTATTATTATTATTAGAGCAAACTAAGAGTTTTAGCTTAAACTTATTTAAACTAGTAATCAAGTAAGTTAAAAAAAATATATAATTAAATTGTGAGACTATACCGAGGACTTTACCCGAAAAATTTAACATGCACTAACTTTTTTCAAGTTAACGAAAGTCGAAAGAATGAAAGGTTTAAATGCAAAAGGATATGGACAACTAATTGCTGAAACTTTAAAAACTGTGCTAAACTTAAAAAATACTATAATTACAATTAATATGGGTTATACAATATTTAAAAAAAACAATTATTTAGTTGTAAATAATGTACTTATATATTTATATTAAATTTATTTTTTTATTATTATCCTTTTATTAGATTAATATTTTTATAAAGAAGGCGCAGAAGAAATATTTAAAAAATTTTGAAACTTTTTCTTTCAATTATTTTAAAAATTAACAAAGAGTCTATTTGTAGCTATAACGCTTAATATAATTGAAAAATAATATAAGTTATAAATAACGTAAGTTATAAATATCCTATTTTGTTTATTTTTTGTCACTTATATCCTTTTGCTTCTTACCCCTTCACTTTTGCTTTTTCAAGAAAAAAACTAAAACACTATATTTTTTCAAAAAATAGCTTGCACTATAAAAAATCCATTAAAACTTCACGTGTAGGTATTTCCTTAAAATAATCACAAATCACAAATAGTAAATCCTTTTGGGTGGTAATTTTTTTTGCACTAATTCTCTACGTACCAGAAGATGTGAGTGCACCCAGCACTAACAGACACACGTAGTTCTTCATTTTAGTTCACTGAGTTAAGAGTTACTGACAGTTTACGGTTGTACCTCTTACTTTATACCTGCAGTCTTAGCTCCCCGCTTGTCGTTTTTTAGTTAATAACTCTTTATGTGCTTTGACACTGGCAAGACTTAAATTATTATTTTTTAACTACACCCCTGAAAATTATAATTAATCTCGGTTTAATCAGTCTTTTTTAAGATTTGTTCCTCCTTGGATCCATGGAATTATCGTAATGTATGGTTAAATATAATTTAAAATCTAACATTAGGTACACTGGTTTACAAATTAAAATGGACATATTTAATGGTGGATAGATTTTTTCATTGTTTTCAAATTTAAACAAAATTGACCCTCGGTTATTTTAAATTTTTAATTTTCAATAAGGGATTCGGTTTCAGCGACCTCAAAACACCTAAATACCTTTTTTTTTTTTGTTAAAATGCAATAAAATTCATAAAGTTTTAATCCGCAGTTTTGATTTCTAAATTTTTTAAAAATAGATTCGATATCAGCAACCTAAAAACCCCTACATACCCGTTTTTACGAAAGTACTAAAAAGCAAAAAAAGCCTCCTAGGAGGATCCTCTGGTACGGTGGTTTAAAAAGGTTACGTGATAGGAGGAACCTGGGGGCATTTTTGGAATATACGTCAAGAATTTTTAAATTTTTAATAAAAATAGTAGTTTTTTCAATGGTTTTGATTTGATATATCATATTATAATATATTCATCCATATCTTTTACTGAAAAAAAGTAAAAATATTAAAATTAGAAGATGTAAAGATTCATATCGTAGCTATGACATTTAGATGTCATGAAGTCTTCCATTATATTATTATATTTGTATTAATTTAAATTGTTTGTTAATAATTATGATTATAATCAGTCTGATAAGGTATAAACTACGCAGAGGTACCTCTGTACAGAGGTCCCCGAACGACTATAAATGAATAAACTAAACTAAAACTAAACTAAATACTTAAAATCATTTACCTAACTTAATTCAAAGAAATTTTATTAATTTTTTAAATTTATACCTATATGCATATAAAAATGTAAGTTATAGGCAGCCTTCCTAAAATTATTAATAATCAGTATTTTAAAAGTTTGTTCCTACTAGGAATTTATTACAATGGAATATTATTATTATTCCATAATAATAATTTAATTAATTAAATTGTTATAATCATAATTTACGGTTAACTGAAAATAGCTTTAAAAGAAGCCTGATAATTATTATCAAATGTAAATCGTAGCCAAATAAGTAACCTTACTTTTTTTAGAAAATACATATACATTAGTTTATTTTTTTTTTTCTATATATGACTAAAGATTAATTTTTATGGACCACCCTAGTGTATACTGTGCGGTAACTTTTGAACCAGTTGAGATATCGATTTCAAGTCTGTTACACTTAAATCTATCTTTTGGCCTGTATTCGATATTTGTAGTTTTTAAAATGTGGTCAGGGGGACAAAGGGGGTATTTTTTTAATGTAAAGGGGGTCGTGTGATACATCATTTTAAAGCAAATAAAATTCTCTATTCGTCCGTATATTTTTTAATTATATTTTTTCATTTTTCAATTTTTTTTACTAAAAAATATTTTCAACCCCAAAAATTATCTCGAAAATAAAAAAAATATGTGGTCAAATAGCGAATTTTTAAAGCTTTAAAATGATGTATCACACGATTTCATTTAAAAGCTAAAAATATCAAGTATGTCCAAAAAGATAGTTTAAGTTGTGTTATTTACGAGATATAAATTTAAGTCTATATCTCAACACGTTCAAAACTTAAGGATAGTAGTGACTTTTAGACCTTACAGTTTAAACCCCCATTGGGACATTAATTCAGAAAATCTCGGAGAAAGTTTTAAAGAACAGATATAGTTACCCAAATTTAATAATTTTAAAAAAGCAGTGCAATTTCACTTGAGATAATCTAGAAATTATAGATTCTTATATAAAATGCATTGAGTGCAATCAATATTATGTTTTGCTCTGTTTAATATTTAATTTGTCTTTGTTATTATTAAAAATAAATTGGGTTATTCATATTTAACATTTTCTGCTGAAATATACAGTGCGTCTCATAATTCCACCACCCTTAAGGATTCAAAAGGTAAATTTACCTTTTGAACTGCTTAAGACATCAACTTTAAATTTGAAACATGATCGGGAACATGTAAATAACATCCCAAATAATTTTTTGGTATATATTTTATGTTTAGGGGACATAATGGAGACAGGGGATAATGGGAGATTTTTTTTAATAATCTATCAATTATGGGAGGATTAGTGTAGTGGACTACCGCGTCGTACTTGACGAGTTTACTACACAAATAGGGTGAGTTCGATTCTCACCGGCGCCGATTTGCCTTTTCAGTTAATTAATAATTGAAATTTGACGAAGGCGTAAGTGAAGCGGACACTCCCTATAAATTGGTTCGAAAGTCAATTAAAGCCGGTGGTTCCCTCTTCTACTAGCCCACAAAAGTCCTGGACTTAGGGGATGCTAAATTAAGTAGAATAGTACGAGGATAAACAAAAAAAAAATTAATCAATAATTACAATTGGGATCCGATTTTTGAGTAATAGAACACAGATCTAACTCAATTGTTGAGTCACAGAACACAGATCGGAGAACAACATCTGTCTGCTGTCAAATATCTGTCGAATATCAATTTCAAAACCAGATCGCTTACGGTTTTAAAAACTGCGACTATTTTTTAGAAAATATTCCTTCTGACGTCACACATTTGACGCTAAAAAATGGAATTTTTGAATATTTTTTAAAAACTTAAAAAAATTGTAACGCTGAAAAATGTCTATGATGTATACACGGTTTTTGCAGTCTTATGGCATATATTAAAGCGTATTCTACAACACAAAACATGAAAAACTAACGAAGGAACATATGTTCGGAAATAAGCCCTAAGGGAGCTACGGCCTTTCGAAGATGCACATGTTGAATGGGGAACAAAAAAAGAATCAATTAAATTTTAATGCAGCAGGGCGATTTTGTGACGTAGAATCATCCCCTTTAAATTATGCCATAAGACTGCAAACGCCGTGTATGTATATATATATATATATATATATATATATATATATATATACATTTCAGTTGTTTTTCGCCAGGGCATTTTTTTATATTTAATTATAATTATAGGTTTGTGTTTAAAAAATTCCACGTCAAATATCTAACTTAATTTTGAAACTCAAATTTCATAATTTTATTGCCTAAAATACAAATTTATTAGATTTACACGAAATTTAAGAAATTAATTTTAAAAATTATAATAAATTAAAATTATATTTATATTATGCAAGAAATAAAGGTTATGTTAAATATTACCTTCAATAAAATTACTAAAATAATGTGCAAATTTATACAATTTAGGATAACTACGTACCTATACAGAGCGTGTTAAAAGTCCCCCCCTTTAACTCTGGAACGGCTTAAGATATCAACTTGAAATTTAGAACACGTAAATAACATATCCCAAATAATTTTTTGGTATATATTTGGTATGCTTAGGGTGCACAATAGAGACAGAGGGGCAAGGGGGACATTTTTAATGGACGGGGGTCGTGTGTCACATTATTTTAAAGCTTATAAAATTCTCTTTTGCCCACATATTTTTTTATTTTTTCGGATCAATTTTTGAGGGTTTAAAATAGGGTTAAAAATGGTAATTTTCATCAAAATTTCTTTATAAAAATCATACAATTTTTGAAAAATGGTTTATTTCATGATATAAATACGTCAATTATACTTTTAAACTAATTTTGAATAATCTAAATAATCCAAATCTAAACCAAATGATTTAAATAAAATCTTACAAAAAAATCTTAAAAAATCGCTTTTAGCAAAAATAATTAACCTTAAAAAAAATATTTTCGATCTATTACACAGCCCCACAAAAAAAAAAGTCCGGATCTCTAGACCAGACATGTGTATCCTTATGTATTTTGGCCCGCTGAATCCGAATCCGAGGTCAGAAAAAGCCCTACACCCCAGGAATTGGCCCCAGAGGCCGAAAATGGCCGCTGAAAGGTGTGAAACGGGAATTCCGGCATGACGGATGCTCAGGGCAGGTTGAGATTGCATTCTCAAGGCAAAGTTGAATTAGTGGGTAACCGAGCTTAGATCCGACAGGCATCGCGGCCCCTGAGGCCGGAAAATGGGCCCCTGGGGGCCGAAAAATCGAGATTTTCACGTCGGGATCGCAGCACTTCGATTTTCTTGTAACTTCAAACTGCAGCAACGTAAAGAGGCAGGAACCTCTTCCAGGCCCATTGAAATTCACACCCAGGGTCCGAAAAACGGGCCCTCAGGGCGGGAAAATTAAGATTTCCACGTCGTCATCACGGCACTCAAATTTCTATGGACTCTAAAACTCACGGAAACACTGGCAATGTAGCAACATCTCGATTTTTCGGGCCCCAAGGGCCCATTTTCCGGCCTCAGGGGCCGCGATGCCTGTCGGATCTAACCACCGTTAGCCACTAATTCGACTTTGCCTTGAGAATGCAATCTCAACCTGCCCTGAGCATCCGTCATGCCGGAATTCCCGTTTCACACCTTTCAGCGGCCATTTTCGGCCTCTGGGGCCAATTCCTGGGGTGTAGGGCTTTTTCTGACCTCGGATTCGGATTCAACGGGCAAAAATACATAAGGATACACATGTCTGGTCTAGAGATCCAGACTTTTTTTTTTTTGTGGGGCTGTGTTATTTATTAAAAAATCACTATTTTTGAATTTTTCGGTAAGATTTCTAAGATTTTTGAGATGTTTTGAAAAATGAAGTATGCAAAACATAAAACTGGGACTGATTTTCGAAATCAGCATATAAAAGACTATAAAAATCAATTAAAAATCCCCCAGGTTTTTTATTTCATGCCTGTGTTATTATTAAATCGATTGGATCCAAATTTATTCAGATACTACTTCGTTAATGTTTCCTTTCTTTTGATGAAGAAAACAGATAAAAGTTATCATTGGTAGTAATCTGTGAGGTAATGAAATTACAAAACAATAAAAATATGTAAATGTTTTATTAATAGGTTTAACATACGTACCCATTAATAAAAACAGTATTTTTAATATTGGCTTCATTTATTTTTTCTATGGGCTTAGTACACCATGACTATGTATTTTAAGTCCAGGTACTTTTTATTTATCTATATTTATACCCAGACAGCACATAATATCCAGTAGATATCCAGGGGATATACTTTCTGGATATCCAGTATATCCAGTGGATATCCTGGATTGACGTTTCCAAATGTCTGCCTATATACAGGATATAGCAGATATACAGTGGATATCCACATAGATATCCATTCGAATATCCACATAATAACTGGTAGATATCCAGGGGATATACACTGAATTGCCAGTAGATATCCCATAGATATCCAAATGGCCGCCTATGTCCAGGATATAGCAGACGTTCACTGGACATCTACATAGATATCCACTGGGATATTTAGCCTGTAGACCTCCAGACGGAAGGACGGCCAATTTTTTTTTTCTCTTGGTGTATAGTACCCTTAAAAAAAAAAATACGTATATTTTTTGCCATCATAATACTATCTTACAAGAAAGTATTGTTTACGTATTTTTACGTTTTCAGCCGGCCGTCTGGAGGCCTACAGGCCAAATATGATATATCCCAATAGATATCTATGTAGACATCCAGTGGACGTCTGCTATATCCTGGACATAGGCGGCCAAACCGCTTAACCAATCAACACCAAATTTTAAACAATGTTTTTAGGGGATTATATAGGAGTATTTTTTTCTAACCCTTAAATAAGGGTAGTTTGCTGAAGGGCAAACATCGAAAAATTCGATTTTCTCGAAAACTATAGTTTGCATATATCCAAGGGTTTACGAGCCCTCTGAATCAAAATTATCCCTTTAAAAATCACTTTAATCAGTGGGGCCTGGCTGTCATGTTTAAGTTTTACAGTCGTTAGTGGTGGTAATGACTAGATTTTGTCGGACATTACTATTTATTATACTATTCACAGCCCGTAGCGCTAGAATAGTATCGATACAAATGTGTTTCATGAAAAAATAAGAAACTTTGAAAAAGTCCGTCTGTCCATCCGTCCGTCTGTGTGTCTGTCTGCCCGGTGTCACTTTTTTTTGTAGATACGATAATTTAAGAACTAATCAATTCGACACTCCCAAGCAACAAGGATGTAACTCAAGTTAGACCCATTTTGAGTTATACTCATAGGTAAACGCCTTGAAAAAAGACACACATGGTGGTACTACTCAGGTTTCTCCACAGTCCACTTTAAGCAAAAGTTTACTTAAAATCACTAAAGTAAGAAATTCTAAACTTCAATATTATCAGAAACAAACAGTAAATAAACAACAAATACTTAAACAGTTAAATAGAGAATTTTATAAGCTTTCAAATGATGTATCACATGACTTCCTTTTCCACTTCAATCATTTACCGACCCTTAAATAACAAAAAAAAATATTTTAGGTATTTAGCTGTCGTGAAAAATGACAATATATGAGTTACGGCTTTGTTGCTTGGGGGTAACGAATTATTAATAATCTGATCGACTCGAAATTTTTAGAAAAAAATCAAGTTCTATGAGGGGAAGATCCCTATTGTTTTTGAAAGTAATCCCCCACAAAACAAAAAGTTATGGGGGGTTAAACTTTCAAAAAAAATCGAAAAAAGCTGAAATAAAATTCCGATTAACTTCCTTTTTCAGGAAAAATTAATTTTATTATAAGGATCAATTCTACCAATTTTGAAAATATCCCTCCAAAAACAAAGAAGTTATGGGGAGTTAAACGTAAAAAAAATAAAAAAACTATCATTTTTAAAATTGTTTTTTTAATTTTTTCATTTTTCGTAAAACGAAAACTAAAAAAACTAAACTAAAAGATATTGAAAAATTTGGAAAAAAAAAATTTTAATTTTTTTTAAAAATTTTTTTTTTTTAAGTTTTGGGAAAATGCAATATACCATTTACTGTGAATAGTATATAATGGAATGCGTGGCATTACATATCTTCACGGCTTGTTGAATTATGCTAATCACATTTTGTCTGCGTTGTAACAGAAAAAAGACTAGAATATCTTAATGGCGTAACAGTATACTGTACTGCCCTACGACGTTAGAAAGCAGTAACTGTAAATAAAATATCTTTACTGTTTGCATTTTATAAAGTTTTCCGTATGACACTTACATGGGTGTCGTAATGAGCTTCATTACGACACCTATTGTCAGTCTACCAATATCACTCTGTACGATGATTAGAAAATAGATTGATGGAATAATAAATTAATATTTTTATAATTTTGTTTAAAATTAAAAATTTCTGTCCTTACTAATTTTACGTCTAACCACCCGTTAGTGGTACTATGTGCTTGAGACACACAAGTCTTCAACTTGCTACCATTCAAAGTCTCCAGATTAGGAGAGGTATGAGTAGTTGTCTACATCTAGAAATAGATGGCGCACAAGTCTACATCAATCTAATGGCTATATTCCTTTTGCGAGTAAAGTCTAAAAACGTTTTCTTAATCAGCGTGCAGAGTTGACTCTTGGTACTGAAGAGGGCCAGCAGCCCGAAACTGTAAAATCACTAAAGTAAGAAATTCTAAACTTGAATATTATCAGAAACAAACAGTAAATAAACAACAAATACTTAAACAGTTAAATAGAGAATTTTATAAGCTTTCAAATGATGTATCACATGACTTCCTTTTCCACTTCAATCATTTACCGACCCTTAAATAACAAAAAAAAATATTTTAGGTATTTAGCTGTCGTGAAAAATGACAATATATGAGTTACGGCTTTGTTGCTTGGGGGTAACGAATTATTAATAATCTGATCGACTCGAAATTTTTAGAAAAAAATCAAGTTCTATGAGGGGAAGATCCCTATTGTTTTTGAAAGTAATCCCCCACAAAACAAAAAGTTATGGGGGGTTAAACTTTCAAAAAAAAATCGAAAAAAGCTGAAATAAAATTCCGATTAACTTCCTTTTTCAGGAAAAATTAATTTTATTATAAGGATCAATTCTACCAATTTTGAAAATATCCCTCCAAAAACAAAGAAGTTATGGGGAGTTAAACGTAAAAAAAATAAAAAAACTATCATTTTTAAAATTGTTTTTTTAATTTTTTCATTTTTCGTAAAACGAAAACTAAAAAAACTAAACTAAAAGATATTGAAAAATTTGGAAAAAAAAATTTTTAATTTTTTTTAAAAAATTTTTTTTTTTAAGTTTTGGGAAAATGCAATATACCATTTACTGTGAATAGTATATAATGGAATGCGTGGCATTACATATCTTCACGGCTTGTTGAATTATGCTAATCACATTTTGTCTGCGTTGTAACAGAAAAAAGACTAGAATATCTTAATGGCGTAACAGTATACTGTACTGCCCTACGACGTTAGAAAGCAGTAACTGTAAATAAAATATCTTTACTGTTTGCATTTTATAAAGTTTTCCGTATGACACTTACATGGGTGTCGTAATGAGCTTCATTACGACACCTATTGTCAGTCTACCAATATCACTCTGTACGATGATTAGAAAATAGATTGATGGAATAATAAATTAATATTTTTATAATTTTGTTTAAAATTAAAAATTTCTGTCCTTACTAATTTTACGTCTAACCACCCGTTAGTGGTACTATGTGCTTGAGACACACAAGTCTTCAACTTGCTACCATTCAAAGTCTCCAGATTAGGAGAGGTATGAGTAGTTGTCTACATCTAGAAATAGATGGCGCACAAGTCTACATCAATCTAATGGCTATATTCCTTTTGCGAGTAAAGTCTAAAAACGTTTTCTTAATCAGCGTGCAGAGTTGACTCTTGGTACTGAAGAGGGCCAGCAGCCCGAAACTGTCAGTCTACCAATATCACTCTGTACGATGATTAGAAAATAGATTGATGGAATAATAAATTAATATTTTTATAATTTTGTTTAAAATTAAAAATTTCTGTCCTTAGTAATTTTACGTCTAACCACCCGTTAGTGGTACTATGTGCTTGAGACACACAAGTCTTCAACTTGCTACCATTCAAAGTCTCCAGATTAGGAGAGGTATGAGTAGTTGTCTACATGTAGAAATAGATGGCGCACAAGTCTACATCAATCTAATGGCTATATTCCTTTTGCGAGTAAAGTCTAAAAACGTTTTCTTAATCAGCGTGCAGAGTTGACTCTTGGTACTGAAGAGGGCCAGCAGCCCGAAACTGTCAGTCTACCAATATCACTCTGTACGATGATTAGAAAATAGATTGATGGAATAATAAATTAATATTTTTATAATTTTGTTTAAAATTAAAAATTTCTGTCCTTACCTATTGTTTTTTTTGTATTTTACCTCGTTTCATAAAAAATAGACCATTAAAAAAAAATAAAAAAAATTGTTTGGTGGGGTTTTTAAACTTTAGAAGACAAAATAGTATAAAAACTCTTTTTACCTAATTTTAAGAAACCGAGATATTTAATCTCACTCCGGACAACGACTTAAGAAAACAGGACCACTGGCCGATATGGTGCTTTTTCAAGACCAAGGCCAATAAAAGGATTAAGAAGAAGAAGACCTAATTTTACCTTTTTACGAAAAAAATAGTCTTCCACACCGTTTCTGTTATTTTAAAGGCCGGAATCGTGTTCAGCATGTCCAAATCTATAGGAATGGATATCACGGTGCGGTTTTGAAGGTAATTTACGAACTCGGACCGTCACTAAGTTTTTTTTGATAATCTTGTTATTTATGACATAACTAAAGATTTAAGACCAAAAATTAAAAAATCTGACGGTTAGTTTTTTTTTATTGTCAATTTATATATTTATATTTATTTGACACAAGCCACCTTGATTTTAAGGTAATAACTTGTGAAAATTGTATTTGACGTATCAATGTAAAACAATCCTACTTGTATAATTTTCAAATAAATGAAAAATAATTTAATGCTTTTTTAGGTTGAATTCTAGATTTAATCACGTATTGTGACAAAACGGCAAGAGAAATAAAAAAACTGATAAATACATTTTTATAGAGAATTAAGTAGTCTTTATTCTTATGAAAAAATAAATATTATATATCGATAAAATTTTGAGTTATAAGGGGATAATTAAGTTAGTGCACTTTTTTTTAATAAATTGACAATTAAAAAAAAACTAACCGTCAGATTTTTTAATTTTTAGCCTTAAATCCTTAGTTATGTCATAAATAACAAGATTATCAAAAAAAAATTAGTGACGGTCCGAGTTCGTAAATTACCTCCAAAACCGCAGCGTGATATGTTACATAGGTTTGCACGAAGGGGCCAAAAACCACCTATTTTTAACATTGTTCTTTAAGGTGAATATCTTAAGCAGTAAAATTTAATCTCTTTCAAATGACGTATCACAAGATGAGGATTGCTATTTAAGATTCTAATAGCGATAGCTGTGTGTTAGGAAGTGAAAGTACAACCCACGAAATAATTTACCTAAGGGGTGGGTCATTTTCAAATGATCACCTTGTATAATTTGTAAAAGGAACAAAAATAAAATTAGTAAAATCTATCATTTACTTATTTTTATTGCTTTGTTTTTAGTATAGATGGGAAGTGACAATTTTCTGATTTTCCTGATCCGAATATTAAATAAACGGTTCATTGTACACTTGATTATTTAAATTAAATTTGTGTGAATTTTGTGAAAGTCTTATTAAAATTGTTTTTGAAACTGTATTTGTAATTTATTGACATTTTTGCAAAGAAATCTGTTTTCTATGTGTATCAAATAAATTAAACTTTTTTTAAGTAATATTTTAAACACTTAAATTATTATAATACAATAATTATTGTTTGAACGAAATCAAATAAATATATATTCAACGTGATTCACCTAAAACAAATCACTCAATTTGTCGCGTTATTAAAAAAATCCAAGAAGTTCTTGCTTAAACATAACTTTTCTTAATTTTTCCAGATTTTGCATTTCACTCCTATTTTTTAACCAATATTAAAATTTTTCAAACTTGAACCCACATTTAAAGACTAAGACATTAAAAATATTAAATTTTAATATTTTTAACAACCCTCGTATATCAGTAAAAAAGCATACAAGTAAGGGAACGTTCAACAAGTATTACGTAACCCTCCTACGGGGAGGGGGGGTAATTTTGGAGTGTTACGCCCATGTCAATGGTATAGGAACATAGCGTTACAGGGGGTGGTCCAAAATGATCAAAATTTGCGTTACGTAATACTTGAACGTTCCCTAAGACATGCAAGTAAGACTTAGTGACGTCAAGACCAGTCCCCAGATGAAAATACTGCATTTAACTAAATATTAAAATCTGGAAAAAGTAACGATAGCCGTATATTAAAAATGTCTCCTTGTTAAATATTAAACCTTTTTATCCAAGTTAAATAATATTTAAGTTTGACCATTCATAAAATTATTAGGTATGCGGCATACCGCATGTCTAGAGTGTTTTTTAAAGGCTCTATCTCAGTGACAAATGGTCGTATGGTGATAAAAAAAATGGAAGCTTTATGTTTCTAGTTTTGAAATCTGTGGCAATTTTTTTTGTGAGTTACGGTTATCGCGCAATCATAAGAAATAGCGCGAGACAAAAATTTTCCAATTTTCAGTTAGCTTGTTTAGTTTAATAATTTTTTTTTAATTCTCTGTACCTAAATCGATTTTTCGCTGAGATATCCGGCTTTAAACGAAAAAGGATCCTTTTGTTTTTGATCATCGATATCTCAGCAACTAATGACCGCACAGTAAAACTAAGGGCGGTTTTAAAAACTTGAATAAACCCTCTACAAGGACCTACCATGATTTTAAAAGATTTTTTTACCCTTCGCATTAATTTGCAAAAAATACTTTAATAGAATAAAATTTATACAGTGACCTATAATTTATTATATATTTATTATTTATCGTATTTATTAATTTGTAATACAAATTTTGTATGATAATGCATGCTGGTGAATTCTTAATTCTACTTTAAGAAACCGTAATGTAAAAACACGAACATATTATTTTTATTATTAAATCCTTGATTAAGTATATTGTGTGGTTAATTTATTGGGAACATTTAACATGAAAAACCAGCATAGAACAGCCTGTTCCAGAACTCGCGTACAGAAATTTGAGGGTACATTAAAAACCCTCTGGAAAATATGAAAAAATTTTCAAAAAAAAAACATCTTTAATACTAATTAAAAAGGAAGCTATTTAATCTGACCAATCCTGTGGCTGATGTTAAATTACCTACAAATTAGTGTTTCCCTACTTATTAGTAACTATGGTTGCATTTTAATTATTGACGGTGCATTGTTTAAACATTCAACTTTAGAATCTTTTTACGTTATTATTATTATTATTATTATTATTTGACAAAACCGACAGAGGCTGTCAATTATTCTATTTTTATAGGGTCACTCCATCCAGCGGTGGTTTTTTGACATTAATAAATATTTATGTCACATTAATCACCATGTCAACTTACAGAATATGTACCTGCAATAATTAAATTTGCTTCCATAGCTACAAATTCAACTTTTAAAGGTAATTTAACATCAGCAACAGTAGAGTTCTGGAACAGGCTGTTTATATATTCCTACCTACGGAATAAGCGTTAACCGTTTCATATTAAAACAAATCAAATTATTTAAAATTTTTCCCTAAAATTAAATGGATAAAAAATATTTTTGGGCCATCCAATAATTACTTCATGCAAACTGTTGGCCTTTTTGGCCCCTTCACCTTCCACAACCTTCGCCGCGCTGACCAACACCCCCTTCCCCACGCTGACCAACACCCCCTTCCCCATCCTAAATAACAACGTTACGTTATCGCTTAGGGGGGCAAACAAAAAGAATAAAATAAAAAAGGGTGTTTCATAAATACTCATTCTTCGGTTTTGTTACAGTGTATAAGTTTGCCAAAAGGCAGTAAGACCAAGGAATGTAGATAAATGAAAGAATCGGATCAAGGTGGTTTAGAATTGGGTGTGGTGTGTCGCATATTGCTCGCTTGTCAAGTAATTGTACTACCTTGTCCCCGAGAATGTCCCCTTACCTTACTCATAAGGAAATCGTTGTCTATTTGTAATAAATTAATTATTCTACGTAATTTATATGCATAATTGCTGTGGGTTTCCTGGAGAAGATGGTGGAGACATTATGAAAGCCAATAAGAAAATTAATAAGCATATATGCTTACTATATAGTAATGTAATATCTATATAGTAATATAATATAATTATTTGTGTTTTTTTTGTGGTTTCCGGAAAGCTTTTGAGGGTCCTTTCGAGTAAAAAAATTACATAGGGTGATTCAGAAATAGGGTACAACATTTTTAGAAGTAAACTTTTTCATAGTTTCTAATGTAGAATCCTCCTGCAGTATTGAAAATTTAATTGGCGCGTTCTTTAGTTCCTGTTTTGGAAGCTCAGAATTCGAAATTTTCTGTTTAACTCGCTAGATAACGGTTGGCCCTACGGTGTTACACAAAGAGTACCTTTTTTATATATTTTTATTTAAAGAATCATATTTTATTGAGAAAATGTCAAAAAATCTACAGATAAAGAAGTTTGGTGCAAAAAAGTTGTCTTATTTCTGAATCACCCTGTATATGTTATATTATGACTCGCATATTTTGGATTTGCAGACCAGAATATGATCCGAAAATTCTGTTTTTGAATTAACCCTTACCCTCCCGAGACTAAGCTAATGATAATTTAGCGCGGTTTTTGTAGTTTGCTATTTTTGATAGCGCTATTTTTTGCTATTATTCATCCCCCTTCAACATCACGGATCCTGTAGATATTTTTTAAATTTCAAGTACCATTTAAACGAGATTCAAAACAAGCCCAGGGCCAAAAGTTGCATTTAAAATAATATTAGAATTTGCATAACAATATATTAAAATACATATGATTTGACACAAGATAAAATTTATGCATATCCCAGGCATATTAATTATATTCACATAAAAATTATGAAAAATTAATTTGCTACAATCTTATAAGGTTAAGGGAAAATGTAAAATTGGCGCACTGAACATTTTTAATAAAATAAATTAATAGTAAAAAAACATTTTTAAGAACAAGCTTTTATTTAAGTGCAGTAAAAAGAAGAAAATAAACTTTCAAGTAAATCAAACCCATCATTTTGCAAGATTATACAATTTTATATGATATAAAAGCTCGTCATGTACAAAATTTTAGCTTTACAAATATATTTTAAGTGGGTGAAACAGAGAGGGAAGTTAACTTAGCCTTATAAGCGTATGGGGGGTGATAGAGAGACGAGGGGGGATGTAAAATTTATTGTAAAATTTTATTATCACTAAATGAGTATGTACCCTAATTTTAGTTTTAAATTATCTTGTTTGTGGGTAAAAATGTTTTTTTTAATTTTAGGGGTGGGAGGCTGGGGGGTAAGTTTAATATAAAATTGTATCGTCAGCCGAGTAAAGCACGTGTACCAAATTTTAGCTTTCTAAGTATATTATAAGTGGTCGAAAAACCTTTTGGCAGATTTGCCCTAAACAAAAATACTAACAAACATTGTTAATATTTAAACATTGTGACCGCTTATTTATGAAAAAATGTTCAGGCCAAAAACCGTGGGGACTCTGGTTTGAATCCAGACTAAGACTTTTTTCTAATTTTCTATTCTGTCCGATATGCCAGTAATATTACCTTTTTTAAAGTTTTAACTTAGTTTTAAATAGCAAAAGCTGCCCTAATTTATACATGTAGTTTATGCGTATTTTTCTGAAAAGACCTGAAAAAAAATTGAGTACAAAGATACAAAAAAGAGTATAGTTACTACCAACTTGCACTTCACAGGTTGGTGACGTTTAATGTCAATTCACTAAGGCTCCCTATACATAATATCATATTATTAATATGTATAATATTATATTATATTATTAATACAGGGTGTCCGTTTTTAGACCTCAATCATGGATATCTCGGTTATTATAAGAGATACAAGATCGGTTAAATTAGAAATCAAGTTGCGCATTTTTATGCTGATCAATAATCTAAAAGAAAATTTGACTTATAATTTTTGTTTTTTAACTGTTGCAAAAAAATTAAAAAAGTTTCGTTTTTATTTTTTTGAGCGAAAACCGACAAAGCTAGACGTTTTTAACTAAAACATTGTTGGGGTACTTTTTTGCAAGGAATCCTAAGCTGTTATTATATTTTCCATGGTATTTAAGATGTAAAAGGTAAAACAATTAACTTCGTTTTTTCTTATGGGCGCCATTTTGGATTTTTGGAAAAACTGCGTTTTGAATTTCACCTTCTCATATAATACATATTTTGACAATTTTTTTATTTGACAAAAAAAATTATCCGCCTAACCCTATGGTTTGTGTTGCGGTGAATTACTATTGTTTAGACTAAGGCAAAATACATTTATATGAAAAAATACTAATACTAACAAGTCAAATAAAATATACATAAGTAAGTATATGTTTTAGATCTGACCAGTGATAAGGTAGCGAGTTAGGGACAAAACTTATTTTTTTTTTTTAAGGTTTAGAAATAAAGACTACTATACACGTGAAGGAAAAGGCGTACATAACAACTAAATAAGTAATGAATAAAATGCATCGGTATTGGTATTCAATATAAATGTTTTAAGTTGTGTTTTTTGCAGGTGAGGTTTCAAGTTTTTAATATTTTCAGGCGTCAAATTATACCACTTTGGACCAAAGAAAAACATTGTTTTTTGAAAGTGTGTAGAGTTTGGTAGGGGTAAATTAACCACTCCATTATTAACCATTCTTGTTGAGTAATTATGTTCAGGTTTTAAAAAACTCTCACAGTTTTTAAGCATCCAAAGACAAACATGATAAATAAAAATTTTTTTGATACATAATACCCTAGATTCAGAATATAGCTGACTTGTAGAAAAGTGTCTTGTTTTAAATAACATAATTTTTAAGATGGTATTTTGAGTAACTTCAAGTCCCCTAAGTGCTGTATCAAAGGCGCTGCCCCATACAGGTATACAGTAACGTAAAAGGCTCTCAGATTTTTTCTATCTAGAATATTTCTGAGTGAATAAAACGTGGGTAACAGCCTTCTCAGTCTTGTTGTTAGTTGTTCAATGTGAAAATTCCATTTTAAATGCTGATCTACAGTAGTGCCAAGATACTTTATTGCACTTACTCTTTCAACCACCGGGCAGTCGCAATTGTTTCCTGCACATCTATCACTATGAATTATTATAGAGTCTCTGTCGGTCTGGCCTGCGGCTGTTAGACTAAAGGCAATAAATTTTGTCTTACTTACATTAAGACTAAGAAGGCTACTATCCATCCACATCTGAATTTTACTCATTCCTCTTTCCGCTTTCAAAAATTTATTATACAAGCAATATATTATATTAAATAGAAATAAATCAGTAGTGGGTATGATGTTTAATTGAGGAGTCAACCTGTTTAAGTGGATCAAGATCGAGCCAAGCCTTCATACTGACATTGCCTTAAACTAAGTAATTTACATTAAATTCTATGTTTTATAGGAACTGTATGTTATTTTATCTCATAAAAACATATTTTGTAATTTTATGTAATTAATTTTAGGATTCATAGAAATTAATTGGAACAGGGTCTTAAGAACTAGATTTATTTAATAACATGCTACTCGAAAGGAGGATGTCAGGAAACGGCGATTTTTGGCCTTGATGTGAAACTTTTCTGACCCTTAGATAACACAGGCCCACAAAATAAAAAAAGTGGTCTGTGCTGGGGTTGAGACCCACCTACTCTTATGTATTTTGGGACGCTGAACACGAATCTGTCATAAAAAAGGCACTTCATCAGCTCATTTCTTTGCTACACTGAAAAAACTGTCTAAAATGGTAAAAATCTCATATTATTTCAGTGTAACAAAAAAATGAGCCATTGAAGTGCATTTTTTATAACAGATTCTTGTTCACCGTCTCAAAATACATAAGAATAGGTGGGTCTAAACCTCAGCACAGACCACTCTTTTTTTTGTGGCCCAGTGTAGAAAAAAAATGAGCCTATGAAGTGCCTTTTTTATGACAGATTTGTGTTCAGCATCCCAAAATACATAAGAATAGGTGGGTCTCAACCCCGGCACAGACGACTATTTTTTTTTGTGGGCCCATAATGTTTTTTCAGTGTAGAAAAAAAATGAGCCGATGAAGTGCCTTTTTATGACAGATTCGTGTTCAGCATCCCAAAATACATAAGAATAAGTGGATCTCAACCCCAGCACAGACCACTTTTTTTTGTGTGCCCAGACAGTTTTTTCAGTGTAGATACAAAATAAGCCCATAAAGTGCCTTTTTTATGGCAGATTCGTGTTCAGTATCCCAAAATACATAAGAATCCGTGGGTCTTAACCACAGCACAGACCACTTTTTTTTGTGGGTCCAGACAGTTTTTTCAGTGTAGAAAGAAAATAAGCACACGAAGTGCCTTTTTTATGACAGATTCGTATTTAGCATCCCAAAATACATAAGAATAGTTAGGTCTTAACCCCAGCACACGTACCATTGAAATCTATTCAATATTGACAAAAATTACAATCCCATGCAGTTTTAATACAGTTGACGTAAATGACCTTGCAATTTTCGTCAATATTGCCACAAATCTCAATCTCAATGGTACATGTGAATAGGCCTGATTGTTTGGGTCCTCAGAAGACACACTGTAAAAACGAATAGGTAAAATTCTCAAACGTATCGTGGGTAAATTTGTGGCCATAACATATTCGGGAAAATTCAAAAAAGTGGTGAAAAGCAATTTACATAATACATACTGTTTATTTATTTAAATAATAGATATCTAAATTTTACAAATTGTAAATTTTAAATTTTCAGAATAAAAATTGATTTTTTTTTAATTACAAAACATTTAAAAAAAATAAATTGAATTTTACACATTCTATATTGAAAATTTCAGGAATAAAATTTAAATTTTTAGTTTTTTAAAATATAATATTAAAATATATATAGAGGAAAGTCGCCTAATTTCGGATAGCATTTACAATGTATTCAATACTTAATACTCGGTATTACTTTTTGATATTTTTTTATATAACCAGATACAACTTATTATAGCGAACCATGATTTATTATAAAAGCAATTTTATTACAGTTTATTTTTTCCAAAAAACACGGTTAAAAAAAATCAGCGCATTTTTGTGGATTTGAAAAAGGGCTCCTAATTTCGGACATATCCGAAAAAAATTTTTCAAGAGTAGATCTGGATCCCATTGCTTATGTTTCTTGTTATTCCTTCACATTTAAGACGTAATTTAATCATTAAGCGATTTTCTACCAAATACTATAGGAACTATAATTTTAGATTCCCAATTTCGAATATCTTAGTATCTTAGGTAATTTTCGTTTTTTCAAATTTGTTTATCTTAGTTTGTTGTATCATTATAAAAATAATAATTAATGGTTGCTTATCCTGAATAATAATTACCTTGCGGATATCCGAAATTGGGAATCAAATGCACAAAAATGGTCTATCCGAAATTATGCAACTTTCTGCTTTTTAGATTAGAAATTTGTAGAATGTTTACGTTTTCAAATTGCTTAATTATGAATAGTGGATCAACTTAACTAACATCATAACTTACCCAAGACAGAATCACGAACTTTTATAACGATTATTTATAAAATAAACAAGCATAATAATGCAACTGAGCACAAAACTGCCATTTGCAATATAAACGATTTGTGCTGCCATTTAAAGGGGAGAAGCTCTACCGTTATCATATTACAGGACGGATTTAGTTTGACTTTTGGCTTAACATGAAAGTAGGTTTCTGTTTACCTTTGCAGACATTATCTTAAATACACTACTATCCGAAATTTGGAAACCATCCGAAATTAGGCGCATTTCCTCTACCTTAAAAACTAGATACGAATTTCGTAAAATTCACTAGTGAATTTACTTTGTAATGAAATGTAAATTAGACTTTTCCTATGGCCCCAGAATTTTTTGTGTATAACTATGAAACTAGCTTAATCTGACTGTATTAAATGAAATGTATATGACTCGGCAAGTTAAAAAGAGATGTTTTGGTAGCTCATTGCCATAGCTTTTGGAGCTTCTAGCACCCAAAGGAACCGGACCCGGTGTCTAGCAATTTGAAAACACCTTAATTTGAATCCACTTTAAGACATATATAAAATATAGCCGGGAGCAAATAATGAAATAAAAATGGTCACCAGCCTGCGCAAGATTATTTTGTGCCAGAACGGGGCAGCGAAATGACGTAACGCAATATATCTGACCTTGCGCAGTACGCATCTCTATCAGCTGTAAAATGCTGTCGGTCGTAAAAAAATTAATCACCCCAGTATTCATTTGTCTTATCTTATAAAAGTCCAAAAATCCCCCAGTAAAAATCTTAAAATGTCCAAAAAATAGAGATATTGCAAACCAATACTGGGGTGACGAATTATTAGTAGTTTGTTTATACTGTCAGTACTGTCGTTTGTTACTGTTCATTTTTCGACTTCTACTGTGTTTTAATTGTTTTTTTTTGCTGCATTAGTTTATAACTCTAAACCTAACCTGTATTGTTGCTTTATGAAGAGCAAAGGGTCAATCCCTGGTGTACTCAAAGTAGGTGTACAAAATCCCGAAACTCAAACACACCTCGAAAAATTCTTATAAAATCATTTTAAAAAACTATTTCGACGTTTCTTCGTAGATATCGAGATATTTATTGTTTTTTGTTGAATTTTTTACAATTTTTATTTTTTTTTATTTAAAAATACTCGTCAAAAACAACAATAGTAGTGCGCATGTGCAAGTTTATCTCAGATGCGCTATGCACATTTATCACAGTATTCCGCAACGGACTTGGAGGTCTTTCCTTGTCTATGGATAAAACTAAAGCTTAGATTCCAAACATAATACAGATAATATCTATTAAAGAAACATAAAAAGAATAGAATGTTAATTGGAAGAGTATAAAGAATATCTAAGTGCCAATAAAAAATAACATTAATAAAAAAATTCCTCTTATGTAATTACCAAACAATGACGATTATGCAAGAATTGTTTATCGGAAACGTGACATTTGTGAAAGTGAGACTGGTATTAAATATAGAAATATCGACAAACTTATTATTATTAAATTGTTTAAAGAAAATAGGATAGGTAATTAAATTTTCCTACGAGCGTGCGGAAAAATCACTCTTTCCGCACTCATATCGATACCCCCAAGCAACAAAGCCGTAACTCATATATTGTCATTTTTCACGACAGCTAAATTTCTAAAATATTTTTTTTTGTATTTAAGGGTGGGCAGATGATTGAAGTGGAAAAGGTAGCCATGTGATACATCATTTGAAAGCTTATAAAATTCTCTATTTAACTGTATAAGTATTTATTGTTTATTTATTGTTTGTTTCTGATAATATTCAAGTTTTGAATTTCTTACTTTAGTGTTTTTAGGTAAACTTTTGGTTAAAATGACCTGTGGAGAAATCTAAGTAGTACCACCTTGTGTATCGTTTTTCAAGATGAGTATAACTCAAAATGGGTCTAACTTGAGTTACATCCTTGTTGGATGGGGGTGTCGATATGGGTGTGGAAAAAAAGCCTTTTCCGCACGCATAAATATTGTTTAATTTTTTAATTGGGTAATGTTATTCATGTTATATTTATTCATAATATTATAAAAATGTTTAAATTTTTTACCTGTTAATTGATTTTCTTATTGAAAAATTATAAAAATAAGATTTATTTCGATTTATTTGATAAAATATAAAAGTATAGTTTATTTTAATCCTGCTCGTAGGAAAAGTATTGTTCCTAACGCATGCGTAAAGAGGCTTTTCCGCACTCAAAGGCAATCGAGTGCGGAAAAGGGCCTCTTTCCGCACTTGTTAGGAAAATAGCTAAGTGTCCGCTTGTTATACTATTCACAGTATTATACGGTATACCGTATATATACGGTATACCGTATATATACGGTATTCGAAAATATATTTTCGAATTTTCAAAAAATTTCAATAATCTTTCTTGGATATAAAAAAAGCTACTTTTTTTTTTCATGTCTGTCTGTCTGCCCGTCCGATGTCACGTTTTTTGTGGACGCGATAAAATGAAATTTTCAGGAAAAATCAATTTCTATAAGGGAAATATCCCTATTGTTTTTGAAAGTAAACCCCAGCAAAAACAAAAAAGTTATGGGGGTTAAACTTTTTTTAAAAACGAAAATACTATCATTTTAACTTTTTAATTTTTTTTTCGTTATTCGCAAAAAGAATATAAAATAAAAATTGATTTTTTTTTATATTTTTTTTTTATTTTTCGTTTTTCAAAAAAAAAAAAAGATCTTTTAAAAAAAATGTCAAAAATGTTTTTGTTTATTTGACAATTTAAAAAATAAAAAAAATCATTTTTGGCAAAAAAAAATAATTTTTTTTTCAAAATTTATTTGAAATATTTTTCTTACATACATCTTTTTAATTATTTGAGAAAATGCAATATACCATTTACTGTGAATAGTATATAATGGAATACGTAGCATAACATATCTTCATGGCTTGTTTTTTCATGAAACACATTTATATCTAAGAACTTTTGCCTAGGACATTTTTGGCGCTTAGGCGCTGCAGTGCTGTAAAAGGTAGGTATTATAAGAACAAGAAATGTAAAATGAGATCATTCTAGAATATGATTAAAAAATTAGAATTCTACGTTCTCATATTATTATATTTTTGGGCAAAGAATCAAATAAAAAAAAAATGATAAATAAAAACCTATAATATATAATTTTTATGCAAGTATATTTGTCATTGACATTTATTTATAATGCGCTATATTATAATTTTAAATCTGCATTTTTTATTTAAATATTATCATGCTATAAATATGCAGATATTAATTTATTTTACGATTCATAAAATACACTAAAGAGAAAATTTAAAATTAGTTATAACATTTCGCAAAAAAATGAACCGACTTCCGTCTTTAAAAAGTAAAAAATAAAAAGTCGGTGCCAATTTCACCACTCCCTAAATTAAATACTAACAATTATTTTTGTTGTTAAATTGTTTGCTTTGAAATTGGCACGACTTATTTTTTATTTTTTACTTTTTAGAGACACAGAACTTGTAGATTTGTAACATCATCTAAGCTAAATTATAGTTGACCTTCCATCTCGGCAAGCTGTTGACAACACAACGCACTATTAGTGCGTTCTGACGTCATTATCTTAAAGATAAATTTCTAAAAAATTAATTTAATAGTGTTTTTATTTCAGTGCCCAAGAGTCCAACCAACCTTATTCTAAACGAAATACTAAAGAAAATCTTTGTTAAACTTTAAGCGTTAAGTAATAATAAAATAACGCCTTATGGTATAATCACAAATTTTATAATTTTCTCTTGGTATTTTAATATACAGGTCTACAGAATCAAGTTTAACGGCATTTAAAAGATGACCCCTTAATCAAGTTATCCGGCTTATCCGAGTTATCCGATCATTTTCTAAAAAATTGGTTGGTATTAGAACCAAATTAAAATAGCTATTATTATCGCTATTACTAATAACTTAATAATAATAACTTAATTAGTGAAGAGCTGACGACCTTTTTTTTTAGTCGTCAAATTTTTGTCATGAGGGGTGTTACTTCAGCCCTCCCGTACAAGTGACTCAGCTACGACCCTGTGGGAAAAATATATTTTGGAAAAATATATTTTGGAAAAATAAGAGGGCCCAGGAAAAAGTTTCCCAGGGGCCCCGGGGTGCTCTGCTCCGCCTGTCCGACCCTGCCTACATTTATGTATACCTAGATGTAACATTTACAAATGCATTTAAATTATTTAACATGGTCTATACTAAGTATTATTAGAAGTGAAATGAAAAGTAGATTTCCTTGAGAGATGAGTTGAAATAATAATAAAAAACAGGTTCTTCGTCTGGCATAGTGATCTAATGTTCAACTGACCCGGAATTTTCAAATGAACCGCATATTTTCTAGTTAAGTTTCTCCTGAACTCAGGCCCAGACTGGCCATTTTAGCAGAGCAGCAAATGCCTCTGTAGCCTACTATTCTTTGGTGACCAAATTGTCAAAATGAACGTTTTTTTTTGAGATTTCGATTCGAAAAATTATAATTTCTAATAAATATAGCATAGCCATACATTAGCCCAGTCCGCACATACATGGATGCAACATCACAAAGAAAGATTGTTTAGGTAACAAGTGCCATATTACATGAGACGTAACATACATATGTATGCTACATAACCTGCCCTATAACAGAAAGATTTTTTAAGTTACATGTGCCATATTACATAAGATGTAACATACATATGTATGATACATAACATGCAATATTGCATGTTATGTATCATATATATGGTATGAGAACATACCAGATACATAAAATGTTATGAATTAACCATAATATGGTGACCGTATGTACAGGTTAATAATAATAATCCGGTCGACTTGAAATTTTCAGGAAAAATCCGAGGTGAAGATCCCTATTATTTTTGAAAGTAATCCCACCAAAAACAAAAAATTTATGGAGGGATAAAGTTTAAAAAAAAAATCGAAAAAAGCTGAAAAAATATTCCGATTAACGTAATTTTTTAAGGAAAAATTACTTTTATTATAAAAATCAATTCTACAAAAACAAAAAATATTAAAAATTTTGAAAAAAATTAAAGTTTTTTTGAAAACTTTTTTTGAAAAATTTAATTTATATTTTTTTCAATAATTTTTCGTTTTTCAAAAAAGATCTTTAAAAAAAAAACAATTTTTTTTCATTTTTTATGATTTTTTTTAATATTGCTTGTTTAAAACTTCAGTTTGGTTCGACTCGGATAAAACTCACAAATAAGTTATTATTATTATTATTGGTTAAATCAAATTTACTTTTTTAAAGTTATTTTGGAAATCTACAAATTCCCATAATCGTTGAATACGCCTATCCGCATTCATGGTATAACTATAATTATAATTATGTAATATCTTGTAAAATACAGAAATCAGAGATGACATCACATTGTGATTTCTTGGAAATAGAAATTAGAATTTTGAAGTTCCCGCCAAGCAATCTAGTAGTAGAGTATGGCGTCATAATTAACGGAATAGTGTTTGTTGTTGTTGTTAATTTTTGTGTTGCAAAAGCTATTTTTTGGAGAGTGTTTTATGATAGGTTAGTAATAAAACTAATTATTAGTTTATACAAGTTTTATAATCTACATAATCGTAATACTTTTTTTTAAAATTAACCTCAAAATAAGATTTCAAATTATAATGGATTATACTTTTTTAGTAAATTGGAATATGCAGTTGTGTCATTTATTGGAAATGATGACGTCAGTGAGATTCCATCCCATGGGATGGATGATGTATCCCAACACAAAAAATGTTTCCCAATTAATTGCAAAAAAAAGGTACCTATTACCTATAAAAACGGATAGATAAAATAAATGGAGAACATTTGAAGTCATTGTGGTATGTTAATCTATATTTATGGGTAAGCTGTTTGCTGAGAATTATCAGGTTCTATGTGACAACTTTGATGAAAAAGAGATATACTTTTTTTATTTATTTATCCTCAAGGAGTTGGGATCCTTAATGTAAAAGGCTGAAGAAAACTAAAACTTGTTCTAAATGTATTTTGCGAGCTAAATCTCCTGCGAAATCTTGTGTACCACCCTCGCGAAATCTTGCGAAATTCCCGAAATCTTAAATAATTTAACACGTTGGCTATCATGAGAGTCACCGGCGACTCTCGGTATTTTTTACACGGTACCATCAGGGAACGTTCAAATATTATGTAACGCAAATTGTACCAAAATTCATACACTTCATACCCCGGTTTTCGCATTATTTAAGGCTGTAGAGATTTCATATTTTGGCTACCCCCCCTAACACACCCCCTATTAGGGGGGTAGGCAAAATATGAAATCTCTATAATCTATAATAACGCGAGAGCCGGGGTATGAAGTGTATGAATTTTGGCACAATTTGCGTTACATAATACTTGAACGTTCCCTCACCGGCTACTCTCAGTAGCATAGGTTAACATAATATTGTAACTCTTAAACTGCCGAAACAAAAGCATCCATATTATAGGTGTGGTACACCAGAAGTACTACTTATGTCATATTTCAGTGGGACGCGGTAATATTGGTGAAAAAAGTTGTAAAAAATGTTTTATTAATATCACAGTTACACAAACTAAAGTTGGATCTCCGACAGACTCGTCTAGTCTGTCTGCCGCTTAATCCGAGTCGGAGTTTAAAAATTGGGTCCCATTTTCAAAATAAACTCAAAAAAACATCCTTTTTGTACTCTTTCGCTAGGTTTTTTGAGGTCTTTTTAAAAACTTTTAAATTTCGACCTCAGATTCGCATTCAGCGGCTCAAAATATATAGGAATTGACTAGTCGAGTCCTTCGAAGATCCATTTTTTTTGTGTGGCGCTGTATTTATTTTATTCTTAGAGATTTTAAATGATTTTTTTTTGTGTAATTTACGCAAAAACGTATAATATATATATATACTAAGTATATTATACTTGAAAATGTAAAATTATTTAGTTTTTTTTTAGACTTTGCGAGAAATCTTGCGAAATCCCCCAAAATATTTCAAAATCCTGCGAAATCTTGCCAACTCCCGCGAAATCTTGCCAACTCCCGCGAAATCTTGCCAAATCATGGGTAATGCAAAATTTGGTGTACGCGAGTTCGTATGAGATTTACCCCTCGAAAAATGCATTATTACGTTTTTTTTTTTTAATTTTAAATATATTTTTTTTCCAGAATAGGTTTATTTATTTTACGTTTTTAAAAAAAATGTACAGTTACCTTTTTTAAAATATATTTTATTCAGAATATGTAATATGTAGTTTTAATTTTTTTTGTGTGTATACCTAGCAGGACAACCGAGTGTCAGTTTAAGATATATTTTTATTTTTGCAAAATAAACGAAATTAAGACTTCGACCGGACCCTGTAGATATCGACTTTAGATTTCGAATAGGTAAGTGGCACACAAATATGTATTTCATATTTGTGTATCATTTACCTATTCGAAATTGGAAGTTTATATTTGCCGGGGGAATTTAAACGGACATTATAACATCCATGTTACATATCACCCATATAATTTTAATGTATTAAAGACCTCTCATCCATATGGCAAGGGATAACTTATGATGTATTTGGTATGTTTCTGCTACATATCAAGGAGTATAAAAACGACATGGCTGATACCTCTCATCCATATTGCAAATGTTATATAATATGTTATGTACCTGGTATGTAGCTGATATGTTACATGTTATGTACCTGATACATAATTTGAGGCGGAATTGTTAAAGTCCAAGGACTGTACATGGACTATAAAAATAACATGGCTGCAACATCACATAGAACAGTGGTTATGTACCTGCCATGTACCTGCCATGAATTTGTGCGGACTGGGAGGGTGCCAGGCAAAATTAAAAAATCGACGTTTTTAGGGCCCCAGCCCCTATAAATGTTCATTTAGCTCAAAAACCAATCCTTTACTTTTTCAGTTTTTTTTATATTTAGAGGTCGCACCCGGCGGTTTTTGAGAGAGAAAACATGTTTTAACTTAAAAGTCTTTTTATTATTATTTAAATATAAAAACTTTGAAATCCGGCGATTTTGAGAAGGGAAATTATTTTTTAATATAAGGGAATATTCAAAAAAAATACATATACAGAAATAAGTTCGAAAATTTTAAGAGGTGATTCTACGTTAAAAAATATGAAAAAAAGTTCCTATAAAGGTTGGTCCGAAAATTAGTCCTAAGGGAGCTACGGCTCTTTAAAATTGTAATAAAAATAAGGTTTTTAATTAATAACTCTTGTACCCTTTAAGCTAGAGAGATGAACTTTTGCATATGTACTAGTATTAATAAGGGCAATAAGTTTATGTTAATTTATTTATTTTTAATTTATCCAGAGGCGTGCCTAGACGGAAAAAAATATGTAAGGCTTAACATTTTATGTATATTTATTTTTATTTTTTTTGTAATAAATATAGATTCCTTCAGTAAAAATACATAAAAAATGTCATATAGTGTAACACTGTAGGAAAAACCGTTTTCAAAAAAAAATGCAATTAAAAAGTAACATTTTGTGCCACTAAAAATGTTACTTTTTAAAAGGCTATATCTCCTTTAATATTATGTTTAGGCGTTTTGGTGAAGAATACTTATTTGCTTAGTTTTAAATAAAGAATCGTCCTGCAGCATTAAAATTTTATTGCTGCTTTTTTTGATCCCGATTCATTATATCCATCTTCGAAGGGCCGCAGCTCCCTTAGGGCTCATTTCCGGACCAACCTTTATAGGAACTTTTTTTCATATTTTTTAACGTAGAATCACCTCTTAAATTTATCGAACTTATTTCTATATAACCCTGTATATAAAATTTTTCACATGGTTTAATTTTCTTTTAAAAATTCATTGATAAATATGAAGGGAAAATTTGATGTACTTATTTTTTTTCCTGTACTCATGTTATAAAGCATTTTTCTTCGTAAATTTATTCAATAATAGCCTTGAGGAAAATGGGTGTAGTGATCACCAACAGGTACGGTTTTTTTCTTTCACTACAAATGTGTACTTACTTACTCCAGAACAGGCTGTTTAGTGTAAAAATTGGCTTTTACAGTTTTTTTACGTATGTAGTACTTATGTGCAACATTAGATAGCGCCACCAATTGTACACTCTCGATACAGAATTTTTTTGATGCAATAAGTATTAATTCTTTTTAACAATAGTAATCTATGATAGATTCGAAAGCCACCATTCCAATATATTCCACTATATTCCAATATACATATGCCACTGATAATTATTATGCGATTATAATCACAAAAAAGCGTGCTATATGTTAATAATAATAATAATGTTTATTTATAATAATAATAATAATAATAATTATAATAATCTTTATTGATCCATTAGGCTATAATACAATAGATTAGATAAGTCAGTTCTAGTTACTACCTATATTTGTAAAATGCCACACTGAAAAAAGAAAGTAAAACAAGAATAAACTAAAAAAAAACAGTTGGAATTCTTAAAATACAGGTTTTACAAAAGTACGATACAAAATTAAAATTATAAATAAGTAAATAAATAATATACATATTAAAATCACAAAGAATTAGTTTTTTTTTATTTTATTTTTATTATTTTTTTAAATTTTATTTCTTTTTTTAAATCAGTAATAAAATTCTCAAACTCTATTAAACTATAGTTTGTATTTTGCAAAAGTAAATCTTTGACTTTGTTTTTAAATGTGCTAATTGTAGAAGTCTGTTGCAGATAATTTGGCAACAAATTGTAATAATAGCAACCTGCATGATAAGGTGATTTTTTGTGGAGGCGTAAGTTAAACTTGTTTATTATTAAGTGATCATGATGTGAGTTACCATGTTTCAGTAACAAATTGCTATTTTTGCTATTATTTAAACCATGTTGGTACAAAAGTACATATGGTAGGGATTTTCTCATTGATTCTGAAAATTCTGTAGTAGAACAGTGTAATATCTTTATAGCTACACCCTTTATTTATTGAAATCGGACGTAAAATTAAAAAAAAAATACAATTTCAGATTTAGAATTTTTTGAAACATCGAGAAAATATGAAAAAAATGTTCAAGTGTGAGTAGACTCACAGTTCCTTACCTAGTTTTTTTGTGCCTGTATCTCGTAGCTTAAAAATGCATAGGACATTTTTTCTAGAGAATTATTTCAGCTTTCTTTTGGTTTAATTTTCCTTTTTATTTAGCACTTGGCAAGCATTTTATCAAGGCGTCCTTCACTAAAGTAAAGGACGCCTTGATTTTATCGATAAAAACATATCTTTTTCGTCTTTTTAGCCATTCGGGCCCCCTTACCCCTCCCTGGTACATTTCCTAAGAGCTTTTCTTAAAAACTATATTAATATGTTATGTTCATCATGTTTTTTCAGAATTTTAACTTCCATAGTTTCTGAAATAGTCAACCAACTTTTTATTTTTTTTTCAATCTATTTTGAGATGTATAATATAATACCTTTCATATGATACCCAACTCGATAGGGTTCTCTAAAAAAATAGTCAAAATATAATTTTTAACGTTTTGGCAAAAAAGAAACAAAAAAAACTTGTCATATCTGCTTGTTCCAAATTTGAAGTTGATATCTTGACTCGTTCCAAAGTTAAGACTGACTTTCGGACCGCACTGTATAAGTCCCAGAGACTTCCTACCAACAAACAAGGTTCTATTCTGGAATAAGTCGATAAATACTATAAGGGATCGTCGCAAAGTAACAGGAAAATATTCTAGTACGAATTACATATGCAATATCTTGCATAACGGTTTTATTGTTAAAGGTACCAGCAAAGTGACATTCCTTAAATAACTATATTTAGGTATAATTAACAAGTTAAATAATATATATAAATAGTTATTATATATATATATATATATATTTAACAAGCCGTGAAGATATGTAATGCTACCCACTCCATTATACATAGTTATTCAAAAATAGGGTCATTAATTTTAAGGGGTGATTCTACAAAGGAAAATATGGAAAAAAGTTCCTATAAACATATGTCTAAAAATGCGTCATAAAGCTAAGCTAAGCTCCTTTGAAATTGGCTTAATGAATCGGGTTTATCTAATAACTAAGGAACCCTTTGAGATACAACAACGAGGTTTTGAATGTAAATTAATCCTAATAAAGCCCATCTCCATATGTTATCTGCGTGTACTTATTTTAAACAGGAGTGTGCGAAACGGGGCGGCCCTATGAGTTTTTTGACCCAAACTTTTTTCAGTGTAACTTTCTTGTAATTTTGTTTTTGGAATATTATTCGTCAGGTCAAAATACATAAAAAATGTACTCTTGTTGTAATACTGTAGGATTAACAGTTTTCGAGAAAAATTTAAAGGTGAAATTTCACGGTTCGAGGACGAAAAATTAAATACTAAAATGTTGAAAACCGAAATTTTAATGATGGAAGGTAAATCTACATCAAAAACTAAGAAAAAAACCTTATACATGTATACCTGCAGTACCTGCAGGTACTTATAAAATTCAATCTCCTAAAAATGCACCATTTTTAAAGGGCCATAAAAACGAGTAACTTTGAAAATGTCTGTTGGTCCGTCCCTCCGTTCGCCGTCCATCCATCCGTCCGTCCGTCCGCCCGTCTTTCTAATCAAAAAATCTGAATAAAAATTCCGATTAACTGTTTCAGAAAAAATTAATTTTATTATAAGGATCAGTTCTACCAATTCCCCCTAAAAAAAGTTTTAGGGGTTAAACTATTTTAAAAAATGAAAAAAATATCATTAAAAAAATTTTTTCAAAAATTTTTTCCTTTTTCTCAAAAAGAATACTATTTTTTTTTGTTTTTCTTTTTTTAAAATAGCAGTACTGAGTGTGAACTTTGACTGGTACACTTTCAGTTTTTGTCCCATGTATTGCTTTCCCATTTTAATGTTTTCAAAATTTTGGAAAAGCCTTGTATTAATGCAAAAAAATTCAATTTTTTTTTGCTTACTTTTTCGTATTATGACGTTTTATGTCGATAGAAATCAATTTCGACCAGTGAATCCGTCGGTCGATCTTTTAGTCGATCGGTCGGTTGCTCGGTCGGTCAATCGGTCGGTCGATTTATTTTTGTGGGTCGTTCTGTCCGAGAAATCTCGTGGGCCCGATAACTTATGAACGTCTTAAGGTAGCTAATAATAATCTGTAGTTTATTTGAAGCCAGTCATGTCACGATTTGCTGGAATAACCCTATACATTTTAACTTTTAAAAATGAATAACAGAAAATTCTTTTGTGCTTAGCTATCTCACATCCTGTAAATAAAATATACAAGCATGTAAAATCCGTTAGCGAATTATCCGTCTATCACGTTTTCTATTGACTCCAAAGGAAGTCACGGTTAAGATCGACGTCCTGTGAAGTGCATAGTAATTAATATTATCTATACTCCGTCCAGTTATGCAAGATAGTAAGGGACGCGGCCCGTTTTACACCACAGAGCGCATAAATAGCATAATTATGCATAAATCGTAGTGTATCAAAAATTTAACAGATGTCGGTACTTTTTTCCTGGAAAGGGCCTATCCAAAGACTCACATAACAAGCATAGAACATAAGAATGCGATGCCAGGATTGGCTTGATGTGTCGTTATGTATCTTATAATGGTTGTCATGCGAGTCTCTGGATAGGCCTTAAGTTGTAATTGTAACCTAATTTAACGTTTTCCTTGCGTTCAATATAATTTACGTTTGTACAATATGTAGAAGATACTAATTTAGTGTGAGTGTATGAAGAATGAACCAAAAAAGTACCTTTTTCGTTACCATAAAAAATAAAATTAAGTATAACCATTTTTTTATGTAATTTTCTCTTATTTTATTACCTTTAACGACCGTCAATCATTGTCATAGACAAAAAAATTAAATATCTTTGAAAAAAAATATTTTTGAATTTTTTTTTAAAAAGTTATAAAAAAGTTGTAAATTTTTTTAAAAATTTTCGTTCCGAAAAATAGTATATTGTTTTACTAAGAGGAAAAGTGTTACTAGTCTGTAGAATTTACGGACGACGTTTAAAAAATTAACTTTCTATAAGAAAAAATAAATGAATTTTCTAAATTTAGCATTTTCAGTAAAGTTATGCTTAAAATTTAGTATAATTGCAGCTCAAAAACAAAAGCTAGTGAAAAACTTTTGTTTAGGCAAACTTGTAGCTTGTTGGGTCTATAAAATGTATGTTAATAGCTTTACCAATAACGCGGTAAACTGTGTGATTTGTGTTAGGGGAATCACGCTGTATAAAGTTAACATCAAAATAAGTTTAAATTGATTTTGGTTAAAATTCACTTTTCTTAAATATATTATTTTTGGTGTAGGTAGGTGGGTACTGTGATTACTGTGTAAATTTTAATTTTATTTAATTAATTTTATTTTGTTAAAGCTAAAATTTGGCACACAATCTTATTTTTATGGTTTACAGGACATATCGCGGCATGAGGGAGAAAAGATAATTTTAAAAAATTCTTGTTTTATGAATTAGGTATATACACGGTGTATTTGAATTAGCGTCGGAAAAAAAATACACGAATAGCTCATGGTATAACTAACATTTTCCGTAAAAAATAAAAAAATATGTGCAGTAGTTTCAGAATGGGATTTTTTTGAAAAAAATGTACCTTTTAGCCGTACGTCAATGTCACGCTGTGAAATTCTCTAAATTAATGGTGACCTTGTAGCAAATATGTATGAAATCTTCCCAACGTTGCCAGATTCACTCGATAAGAAAAGTTTTTTTAAACTTACCTACCGTAGTAAAATAGGGGCATGTTTTCATGAAGTAAACATATCATTATCACCTAGGTAATAATAATATTTAAGTTATCCGCTGGATGCCATCGAACTATTTCCCCAACCCTTGTTTTTTATCTTAACAAGAAGTTTTCACTGATTTTTTTAAATTATCAACCACAGCGATTGAATCACTATAAGATTTAATAAATAATAAAGTAAAAAAATGTACACAACACTTTGAAACACTTTTTTTGCATTAGAATGGTCGGGATAAGTATTAAACCTGAAATATTAAACAAAAATTGTCTAATCACTACAGGAAAATAACGCACATAAACCACTGCAATGATTTTTAACTATTTATTATTGAAACTACGATTTATTGCAAAAAATACTGGTCAAATTAATTTTCTGAGAATCGAATTAGAAAAGTCGTAGCTCTCTCTCTCTCTCACTTCAGATCTGTGGTTTGAGCTGCCAGGGCTATCCAACCAGTCCTCGTCGGTTACACTTAAACGAAATGGACCATGCCTTTCCGTCTGTTGCAACGAAGTTATCCTCTTGCTGTGAAAAGTCTTCTCTGATGATTTCTTTCTTTTAAAACAGAATCACAATATACTTTTTATAGTCACTAAAGTTTAATGTTTGATTTATTAAAAAAAAGTCGTAGCTTCATAAACCAAAGCCAGTTTTTATATTTCTACAGTTGGCTACACTTTGTTTGGTATTTTTAGGTTAGATCATTTATTTTTTCGTATTGTTTTGACTGTAGCAAAACTGTTGTTTTCCCTTAAAATTTCTATAATTTTTGGTCGTTAGTCTTATACATCTGGCTCTCACTACTCCTAGTTACTGATATAACCACCATGCAACCCGATGGCTGAAATGTAAAATACAAAGCCAAAAATCGAAGAAGAAGAAGAAGAAAACTGTTGTTTACATCCCATCAGGGGGCTATTTTTACGTGCAATGGGAAATTTGGATTTGTGCTGTATAAAATACTGATTAAAAGTGAATCGCTCAAAGATTTTCAACAAATTTAAAGTTAAATATCTCCGAATATAATAAAAGGTACACATTTTGAATAGATTACATGTATTTAGAGTTGCCAAAAACTTTACACTACTAGTGATATGGTATTTTTTCTACTAAAAAATCTGCAAGTGTGAGTTAAAGTTGTGTGAGTGAAAGTTAACCCGTTAAGTTTCAGCATCTGTTAAAAAGAACATCTGTTAAATAGTTTGTAGGTGAAGATTATGAATATGGCAAGTACATCTTTGGTTATTATTTTAACATTTTTTACGGTACTTTATAATTATTGTTGATAAAATTCTATGATGATTAAAAGACGATAAAAGTTATTTTGTCAAACAGTAAATACGGAATCGACAAAATCTGACAACCTTGCATTTTGCAAATTTGAAGCGCGATGATAAAGCTTACTGATGCGTCGTCTGTAGGCTGGATTTAAGGTTTTCTAAAGATTTTTTTTAGATTTTTTTTTCCAATATTTTTCTTTCTGAATCGATTTTTGGGGTCACAAAGATGATCTGGTTTTTTTTTCCGACGCTATTTCAAATACACCGTGTATATATATATTCGGATAATTTGCATGGGATTTAAGCTTTGATGAGTAAATAAGCTAATTACACTATTATTTGTCAATAATTTAATGTAAATGTTAATTTTGATTTACCATTTAGGATTAAAACCCACATTCATATGAGCTTTTTGTAATAATTATGATGTAAGGCAATTACTGGTCATGTTGTAATAAAGTGGTTGTAGGTAAATAGTATTACAATTGAATCAATAGCATAGACAAGGAAAGACCTCCAAAGCCGTTTCGGAATACTGTGATAAATGTGCCTAGCGCATCTGAGATAAACTTGCACATGCGCACTACTATTGTTGTTTTTGACGAGTATTTTTAAATAAAAAAAAATAAGAATTGTAAAAAATTCAACAAAAAACAATAAATATCTACGAAGAAACGTCGAAATAGTTTTTTAAAATGATTTTATAAGAATTTTTCGAGGTGTGTTTGAGTTTCGGGATTTTGTACACCTACTTTGATAGACCCTTTGCTCTTCATAAAGCAACAATACAGGTTAGGTTTAAAGTTACAAACAAATGCAGCAAAAAAACAATTAAAACACAGTAAAAATGAACAGTAACAAACGACGATCTGACAGTACTGACAGTATAAACAAACTAATAATAATTCGTCACCCCAGTATTGGTTTACCATCTCTATTTTTTGGAAATTTTAAGATTTTTACTGGGGGATTTTTGGAGATAAGACAAATGAATACTGGGGTGATGAATTGTTTTACGACCGACAGCATTTCACAGCTGATAGAGATGCGTACTGCGCAAGGTCAGATATATTGCGTTACGTCATTTCGCTGCCCCGTTCTGTCACAAAATAATCTTGCGCAGGCTGGACTAATGGTTCTCTTTCCTTCTCTATGATCAATAGCTGTAAATGTATTTGAGGCATTTCGCGCCTAGCGTGTCACGTTTTTGCACTCATTTCATGGATTTTAAGGAAACTTGGAATAGATGTTGTATACTATAGCAGGTACACCTTGGCATCATGTGTTTCAAATCCATCCATCCGTTTATTATACAGGATGTCCAGTAAATGAAATTATTAATTTTAAGGGGTGATTCTACGTAGGAAAATATGAAAAAAAGTTCCTATAAACATGTCTAAAAATGCGTCGTAAGGGAGCTAAGAAAGTGGCTAAAAAATTCGGTTTTTATTTAATAACTTAGGAACGCTTTGAGGAATGTAAACTAACCTTAATAAGGTCTATCTTCGTATGCTATCTTCAAGTACTTATTTTAAACGAGTGTGCGAAACTGGGGGGCCTTATTAGTTTTTTGTCCCAAACTTTTTTCTGTGTAACTTTTTTTTATTTTATTTTTGGAATATGATTCCTCAGGTCAAAATACATAAAAAAGATACTCTTATTCTTATACTGTAGGATTAACCGTTTTCGAGAAAAATTCATTTGAAGTTGACATTTCACGTAATACTTGAACGTTCCCTAAGCCCCTAAGCTAAGCTCCCTTAGGCTTGATTTTTAAAAGTACCTGTATAAGAGGTTTTTTCTTAGTTTTTGATGTACATTCACCTTGCATCATTAATATGTAGGTTTTCAACATTTTAGTATTTAATTTTTCGTCCTCGAACCGTGAAATTTCACCTTCAAATTAATTTTTCTCGAAAACGGTTAATCCTACAGTATTAGAACATACTTATGCATTTTGATCTGAAGAATCATATTCCAAAGGTAAAATTACAAAAAAGTTACACAGAAAAAGTTTGAGACACCCCTTAAAATGAATGACATAATTTACTGGACATCCTGTATACATGGAGTCCAAGTTGAGCTTTTTTTTATTCATTGGGTAAAAAAAATGCGCAAGAGTCTATAGACTCTTAATAAGAATTTCTTATTGCAAGTACACTTGCATTGTTAAGCATGTAAAAGTTTATCACAATATAAATAGATCACATGCATAAAAATAAAAATAAAACCTATAATTAATTTCAGTTTCTCTGTTAATGTAGAGTGAAGGTGTATTTTGTTTTAGTAATAGTGCCCTAGATTTATTAGAAACAAGCCGTACAAATGTCTAATGCTTCGCATTCAATAGTATCCCAGCAAACCACCGTACGATAATCGGAATAAATAATTATTGGCCCATTGCTGGCTTGCCGATTATCGGCTAGCCTGTAAAGGACCGATCTGTGGCCGACGATACAACGTCAATTTAAAATATGATCTTGCGTAGAAGGAGAAGAAGTCAAGACGCATGCGCAAGTTTGCGCGGGTTGTGTTCTTAGGGCCGTTTGAGTTGAAGCTTGGAGCGCTCGGAGCATAGTTATATCTCTTTTAAAACAAGTAGTTAGAAAGAGATAGAACTATGCTCCGAGAGCTTCAACTCAAACTGGCCTCTTGTGTTGTGATTTTGCTGCGTCAGTGATAAAGTTCATTAATGAAAATTTTCTGTGGCATGTGTTTATTTACAATTCTTAATAATGATTTTTGAAGATAAAAAGTAAGTAATTACATTTTTTTTATTAAATACTAAAGAAGCTCGTTAAGGTTCCGTAGGTACTAAAATATAAAAACTTATTCAGAATAATATTCTAAAACGATCGATATTATCGTTCGTTTTTATGCCATGGTAAAATACTGATCCAACCTCCAACAAAATAATACTTTTCCCTATAGTTCATTACAAAGGTTTTTCAAAAAATAAAAAAAAAACATCGAACCATTTTTTTTAATACTTAATAAAAGATCTAACTAAACTAAACTAAACAAAAAAAAATGAAAAAACAAAATTTTTCGAAAAAAAAAGCCGGCTAGCCATTACCGGCCCGTTATCGGCTTGCCATTACCGGCCCGTTATCGGCTTGCCATTACCGGCCCGTTATCGGCTTGCCATTACCGGCCAGTTATCGGCTTGTGCGACACTTCCATTACCGGGCCGGTAATGGCATGTCGTCAACGGACCGATGACTCTTTATCGGCTTACGGCATTGTTCCGTTGCCGGCCCATTGCTGGTGTGTTTGCTGAGATACTTTTCAAAGTGGATAGTATATTGCGTTTTCTTTCGATACACTCTTCAACATTCAGTCATTAATTGATTGTCGTATCTAGATAGTATTTTGCACAATTTAATAGAATGAGAATTAAAAAATGCCGATAGGATTTATTATCATGTCTATTATCATTCATGTCCATAATCGCTCAGACGTAAAATGAGTTGCTTACACTTTACAAAAGAAAGTCTCTTGAATTTAAAACCTATATGGGTGTGATAATAAAGAAATTTCGGTTACATAATAAATTATGTATTTAAGTTCTGTAAATAATGTTAACATATTTATAAATAAATAATGGTAATAAAAATAACAATAATAAATACTTGAGAAATAATTTTTAATTCTTCAAGAATCATCTATAATAATTATAGTCTTAAACGAAAAGGCATACAAAGTTTCCGGTCCCGGAAAACTCTGTAAAAATATGTCACCTGTCAAGTTCTCATTTTTCAGATACAGGGTGTCCCAATTCTATTTACCCAGCTATTTTTTCGTAAACTATGAGAGACAATCAAGTTATGAGAAAACCTTCTTAAATTAAACAACTTAAACTATCTTTTAGCATATATTTGTTACTTTCAGCTCTTGACATGTGGGCAGGGGGCGTAGAGGGATATTTTTTTAATGGAAAGGGGGTTCGTGTGATACATCATTTTATAAAATTCTCCATTTAACTATATATTTTTTAATTTTTTTAAACATTTTTTTTTTTGGTTTAAAATAGGGTTGAAAATGGGTATTTTTTGTCAAAATTTCTCTAAAAAATCAAACAATTTTCTAAAAATTACTAATTTCATGATGAAAAAATGTAAATTATACTTTTAAACTAATTTTAATTGACATAAATAAAAATTAACTAAAAAACTTAAAAAATCGCATTTTTTAACACAAAAAATTAAAAAATCAAAACCTTAAAAAAATTGTTTAAGAAATTAAAAAATATACAGTCCAATAGAGAATTTTATTTGCTTTAAAATGATGTATCGCACAATTTTCATTAAAAAAAATCCTCCCTGCCCACATTTTAAGAGCTGAAAGTATAAAATATATGCTAAAAGATAATTTAAGTTGTCTAATTTAAGTTGGTTTTCGCAGAACATGATTATCTCTTTTACTTTTCGAGAAAATTGCTGGGAAAATAGAGTTGGGACACCCTGTATAGTCCCGTCGTTGACGGTAAAAATACGGTATTACCTCCGAATTCTTTCGGAAGGATTACGATCAATTTTAATTCTTGTGGTAAAGCCGTTGTTATTATTGCCGACGATTTCTCCAAAAAAGCGAGCAACCCATTTTATTTTTATCATAACTCCATTAGTTTTTATGCTAGAAACTTTTATAAAAGCACATTTGAAAGGCCTTTCAAGTACTTTGAAAAGTTTCAGTTTTCGGCGGACAAGAAGTGACTTTCAACCAGCCATAACTCGGTTCTACAGAAATAAAAAAAAATCTTCTGTTTTTTTTTTATCACAATTTGTATGTTACAAAAAGTCCAAACGTATGGTTTTCGAGTTTTTCGTAAAATATCGTTCAAAAACATGCATTTTTTCGATGAAAACCGAACATTTTCAATCATATATAACTCAAATAGTATTGACTTATCGAGATAACTTTATAGAAAACTTTTTGCTTGGAATTAATTTCTCTATCGATTCCTGTAGTTGAGTATAATAATTTCCACCTCCGAGAAAGGGTGACATTCACCCCCAGGGTAAAAGCACGCATCGGCACTAGGTCACTTTTGTTCCTTGAGCCATCCTCTAAGTACTGTTCAAGTTTCACGTTAATCAGTCTTATCCGAAAGAATTTGGAACAGAAAACCGTCATTCACTGGACTAATAAAACGTTTCGACAAGACAATATGTAAAAAGTAAAAAAGGTTTAAAATATTTTTTAATCAAATAAATCGACACCCCCTACGAACAAGGACGTACGATTTGTAATAAACTACTATGGATATTGATTATGCTGTACCGTAATTAATACGTTCACTGCCAACGGCTAGTTTTGACAGCGGAGCAATGGGTATGGGCAAGGGAAAAATAGAAAGAATTGATTAATGTTGTTAGGGGCGCCAGTTACTTTAGCTTTTACTCCTTTAGGTAAGTAACAACCTAGTGTAAATACTTAAGCTTTTCAGTTTGAGAAAATATAACCCCTAAATAAAATAAGATAATTCATTTGAGAAATTTATTATAAATAAACTTAATGAAAGCACATCAAGTAATGTATTAATATATATAAAAAATATGTGTAATTATATTAAGATATAATTAAAGAAATCTTAATAAAAATTACTAAATTCAGAAATCATTCGACTTAAATGTATAAAGAAAACATGAAGTTCAGCAAGCACCAAGAAATGTATGTAAACAACAATCATTTCTTGCAGTGTATAAAAGTCATGCTTAAATTAGAAATCATTTAATCAAAAGTATGATATTTAATAATTAATAAATGAGATTAAATGTTTTAAAAAAAATAAGTACCTAAAAATGAACAAAAGCCAGAAGGGCATATAGTATTAATCAATACTATATCAGATCTGATAAAGTTTACAGTTATAAGAATATTGAAATAAAAGAATTTAAAAATATGAAATATTGCTTTCAAAAGTTTTCAGAATGAGTACTTAGCTGGTTTCTGCAAAATCCATGAGGTATGAATTCCATCGTCTCCATCTGTGCAAGTCTCCCCTATGCTGATGAATTCATTTCTCAAATGAAAGAAAAAAAAATATAGGCTGTCCCATCTACTTTGGAAAAATTATCTTCCAGGATAAAATGTACGATTGAAAATGTTGTCCGGGATTAAATATGCTTTTGAAAATTATGTCCAATATAAAATTGTCTGCTAGACGGTCATATAGAATTTATCTATGCCGAAAAATACAGAACCATGTTCCAACAGAACATCACTCCATGCGGAGAACTTGTATATCAAATATACCAAAATAAACTTCAACTTAAATTAATGTAATTCCATATTAATGGTATAGAAATGGTGAGTAATTAATGGTAATTAATTAATGTAGTAATAATGGTGGTGTCATTCTAAGTCTTCGATGTCCATCGAAACGTTATAAATGCGTAATTGTAGAAAATAACAGTTATAATATCTTCCGCATTGTTTAAATATTCATTTTCACTAACTTTAAATAAAAATACATGAAGGATTACTTCGATGATTACAGAAAATAAACACTCGTCAAAATGACACCACCATTGTACAGAGTTGCATCAAGAAGGAGCGAAAATCGACCTTATCAACCGGTATGAACCCTTCAGGTAAATAAAATCCTATTTCTGAACTATTAGCGACATCTATGCAAGTCATTATCAACTACAGTTTTACCGTATAGGATTCCTAATAAAGGTAACTGAAACGACACCAAAAATAATAACTAATTAAAAGAATGTTTCCTAATAAATCCGTATTAGTGATATCTAACCTCAAAATATTACTCTAAGAAACAAATATAAACAATACTTATTGTTTATCAGCAAAACTAATAAAAATACGAACAGAATACTAAGTGTCCTGTGAACTAAGTATAAACAAAATACTGAATCTAAGTGAGCAGTTCCAGCAAACTATTTTCAACAAATTCTGGATTATCCCGAAGCAATAAGCATATGAAACTTTCCAGGAGAGACAAGCTACAAATGAAAGCCAGTGAAATCCAACCCTCAATAGACTCTGAAACATATAAAAACCAGGTAAGTCCATAGACAAATGCACTATAGAGAAATAAGTCATATGATTCTTTATTATTAAAAATCATATTCTAATTATGTTTTCTTTATGTTATTTTCAGGTAGAACTATGGAATAGAGACTCATATGGTTAGAATTCAGTTCCTGCTACAAAATAGTCCCAGATACAAAATAGTTCTGTACGTACGTAACTATTTATATACAAAATAAACATAAATTATAACGTAAGTAAACGAATAGTTTAATTAACCCTTGCTATATTACAAAGTGACGATTTATATCGTTACACATGCCCCCTCCAAAAATAATAAAAATATTTAATATACAAAAAATATTTTTATACCAAACTCTATAACTATTTAACTTAAATAGCTAAAATATATACTATATTTTATTTAATAAATCAACAAAAAATACAATACTTTATGTAAATCATTTGAAATACTACTTGATAATTAACAATAGCTAAGCTTGATAACTACGTGTATCATCCGCCTACTCTTATGTAGAACATAATTTTGGGACTTTATCGGTGTGTGTCATAAACAGGTAATTGTCATAATCAGGTAATTGTCATAATCAGGTAATTGTCATAATTAATTTTGTTTTTCTTTTTAGCTAAGTTTTATCAAGATAAAAAAATAGAAATAAGACTTGACTGTGTGCACCAGAATTCTCTTCTACAAAAAATATATTTATATATTTTTTTACTATATACAAAAGTTTTGGGTACCCTTTAAATATTTTCAATACATTGATATTTTTTTAAATATCATTCCGAATGATACTAAGAAAATATTCTTATTTAATCAAATCTAGCCAACTGAAATGTCACTATTCGATCCAAAATATTTCTTTAGATCTTTAACATGCCAGTCGCCTCTATGACCATCTGCATTTTCCAAAATATACACTAACTTTGACTTTTTCGCAACAACTTTGCAAAGTATGTACTTTGGAGCAAGTTTTGCAGCAAAACTTTTACTAGCATCTGAGAGTACTTTGTTTCGTCTCCAAACTTTTTCACCTATCTCAAAATTTACTTCACGCTTGCGCAAATCATAAGTACGCTTATTACGTTCATAAGCTTCATGTAAATATTTCTTTACATCAATAAAAATCTCTTTAAGTTTTCCCAAGTCTTGGCTATACGAGTCTCTGTCACAAGGTTCTAATTTAACACCATCAGTCGATGTCATTTTGCCATAATAAGTTCCTGTGATAGGTACATTCCTCCCAAAATTAAGAAATGCCGGCGTATACCCCGTAACTTCATTTACAGACGTTCGTAAAGCTAGACCTATTTTTGCTAAATTTTTACACCATTCTTTTTGATTATCTTTTATATATGATCTTATAGCAGTAGAAATTGTGCGATGTTGCCTTTCCGTCGGATTATTTTGACTATGGTAAAGTGCATTAAACCAAATTTTCTGTACATTATATTCATCTGCTAATTTTTTAAAAACTTTACCAGCAAATTGTTTTCCATTATCGACAATTAAAAATTGACAGACTCCGTAAACTAAAAAAACTTCATTCTCAATGAATTTACATATTGCATTTGCAGTAGCTTCCCTTAAAGGATGTAATAATGTATACTTTGTAAACCAGTCTGACACAACTAAAAGATAACAAAAACCTTTAGAACTTCTGGGAAATGGTCCCTGCAAATCGCATGAAATAACTTGCCACGGATAATTTACTTCTTTTTCACGACCCATCAATCCAAAACGTGCAGAATTACTAACTTTTTGTGATTGACAAATATTACAACATCTTACATATTTTAAAATCTCTTTACGCATTTTTGGCCAAAAATATGTTTCTGAAATTCTATGAAAAGTTTTAAAAAATCCCATATGAGAAGCTAATACATCGTCATGACATTCTTTTAGTACTTGTTTACGACATTTTTGAGGCACTAACAATTTCCACTCTATAATATTACTTTTTACTTTTGTCTTGGTCGGTATGAACTTATAAATATTATCATCAATAACTTTAAATTGCGGATATGAATCTGGACTCTTAACAATTTTTTCCCTCAACTGAATATAATATTTATCACTATTATAATCATTTACATTAAAATTAATTAAATTTACATCTGGAAAAATTGATTTTTCTGGTTCTATTCTATCAAAAGCTCTGGATAACCCATCAGCTACTACATTTAATTTACCTCTACGATATACAATATCCATATCATATTGCTGTAATTTTAATGACCATCTAGCCAAGCGACCAGAGGGATCTTTCATATTACTCAAATATTTTAATGAAGAATGATCTGTAATTACTGTGAATTTAACACCTTCAATATATGGTCTAAACCTATCTATAGCAAACAAAACAGCTAAACATTCCTTTTCACCTACAGAATATTTTATTTCACTACGTGTTAAAGCTCTACTAGCATAAGCTATTACTTTTTCTTGACCATCTTGCGTTTGTGTTAATATGGAACCGAGGCCAACTAAAGAAGCATCACATTGTATAACAATGGTAAAGAAAAATTGGGACTTGCTAAAGCTGGAGCATTTATTAAAGATTCCTTCAACAATAAAAAAGCTTTTTCTGCATCAGTATTCCAACTAATGGCTTGTTTTTTACCTTTGCCCTTCAAAAGTGAATTTAATGGACTAACAATTGTTGAAAAATTCCTAACAAATCTACGATACCACGAAGCTACACCTAAAAATCGTTTTATTTCTGTACTATTTGTTGGTCTAGGATAGTTTATTATCGCTTCTACTTTTTGCGGATCGGTTCTTAAACCAAAATTATCAATTACAAAACCTAAATACTTAAGTGATTTTCTAAAAAAATTACTTTTTTCAAAATTTATTGTAAGATTAGCAGATTTTAATTTTTCATGTACTATTTGAAGTAATTTAATATGTGCATCGCCTAATAAACTTACAATGCTTGAACATATTCATCAGTTTTAACATTCATCCTAAATTGCTGCTTGTTGGGGGTGTCGATTTGTTTTTTTTTATTTTTCTTCCTGGATTATTTTATGTTTTGTTAGAATTATTTCTTGAGATAACGCATTGTCATTTCTTGATAAAAATTCAAATCCAACATTTTTAATGTACTCAAACAGTTACTAAATGGTAAATTTTATACACGTCTTATAAAGTCTATTCCCATACCGACAACAAAGGAAATATACAATTCTAGTCATATTTGTTAGGTGCATATTAGTTTTCCAAAATGTCTGTTGCCGCATATAATGGCGCATCTTGTGTGCATTTTAATTTTTCTTATGTAATATCCTTTTAAATGAAATGATTTATGAACAAGCCGTGAAGGTATGTAATGCTAAAAAAATAAAATATATTTTTTTTAATTTATTAAAAAAAAAATAAAAAACCAAAAAAATAACAATTAAAAAAAATACCCTTTTTGAAAAACGAAAAATTATTGAAAAGAAAAATGTTTCAATTATTTTTTTTTCTTTTTTTGCGAAAAACGAAAATAAAAAAAAAATAAAAAAAAGGAGACTACCGAGATCTTCCTATATGGAGTGGCCTATAGGAGGATAAGCACAGCCTTGTGGTGGATTAAATAGATTCGTATGCACTTAATTTGAGTTCCATAGGATGATGGGAACATGATTGAAATGGGGTCTAAAGTTCAATTAGACTGGCGATTTTTTATTTGAAGCAGGTTGAAAATAAGTTAATGTTAAAACCACTGATGGTTTTAGATAGATCATTATGTGAGCTTTCAAGGGAAATCTGCGGGGAAACGCTTACATATTTTAAATACTATATTGGACTTACATGTCGGAACTAAGCGTTTAAACGTTTCCCTGCAGATTGCTTAAAAAAAATTACAAATCAAAATACAAAAAAAAAACTTTTTCAAAAAAAAAATTGTTTTAGCGGCCGCAGAACCCAATAAACATTTCATATTTTTTCTAAGGTGCAATAATATTGTATTAGGCTGTAACTATCATTTTCAAGAATCAAATTTGTTGTAAAATGTTACAAAAAAAATAAATTAGCATTATTCAAACAATAAGCAATTAAATACAATACATTATATATATCTGATTAAATGATTGTATTCATATAAAGGGATAGTCCTGTGGCACGACTTACTGGTTAAAATATTTAAGTATGACACACTATTTCACCTACAATTGCATAAGTTATTAAAATGTAATTATGTAGGTACTTTTAATTACAAACTAGATGAAACGTTGCAAGCACCCTGTCAAAACATCGGCACTATTGTACACTAGAGCCATCTAGTTTGCAAATTTCAAACTAGGTGTTTTGTTTGATTTTAAATTCTGTATCTTTAAAACATTATAATCTAGCAAAAAACTGTATATAACATTTTTTATAGGGCTTAGAGCTTTTATTTAAAATATAATTTTTTGAAATCGGGTTATAAATATGTGAGATATGCTAAAAAACCTTTAAACGCCAATATCTCGAAAACAATGCGTTTTAGGAAAACGTTGTTTATAACATTTTTTGACCAATTTAAAATTATCTTTTATATAAGTGCTAAATTAACCGAATACAATAATAATTGCCTTAATTATAAACAAAAAACGCTAAAAATAGGAGTTTTGCCCTATTTTTACCCCCTTACCCCCAATCGTTTATCCCCAAAATCTAATTAGCTCTTCGGAATACGATAAGAAACAATATGCGAAAAACCGCAAGTCAATATCTCATGTAGAAGACAGACAGACAGACAGACAGACAGACAGACAGACAGACAGACGGACGCAAAAAATTTTTTACTGATTTCGACTCAGAACGTGGTCAAAGATTTTGAATTTGCGGCGAAGATTTCAATACATCGGCACTCTTAGTAGTACTAAGTGCCGATGTAATATAATTATTAACCCACGATTGACATTATTTTCTTCTGATAAACAATTAATGATTATTTTAATATTAATAAATTGTCTAGGTAAAGCTTACTTTTACATGTATAAACCCCCCGCGCCCCCTTGTTCATATGAGCTAACTGAACCAACTCCGTGAAAAATGGCCAATAGAAAACCTATTAATATCTATAGATAGATAGATAGATAGATAGATAGATAGATAGATAGATAGATAGATAGATAGATAGATAGATAGATAGATTTATTTCGTGTTCTTACAAAAAATGTTTACACATGTCAGCATAAAATACAAAAAAAAATAAATAAATAAATATTTAAAAAATATTCAAGAAAATATACATATAAATAAACGGAATAATCGAGGGGTTGACCGCGTCTGAAATTTGTACAAAAGAGTTCCTTTTTGGTAAGAGTTCCTCGGAGTTCCTCCAGAGTTCCTTGGGAGTTCCTTGGGAGTTCCTCCTGTGTTCCTTAAGAGTTCCTCGGTAATTTTTGGCAAATAAGCCGTAGAAATTACCACTGTGCAAGCACTACTGCCAATAAGGCACCCTCAAAAAAGCTTTGTTGTCCCTGACGGTTTCTACCAAACTTACTTGGCGCCCCTTCAGAACAAAAATTGGCGCCCAAAGGTAAGATGTTTTGTAAAGTGTTTGTAACGGCTCATCTAGTTTGAACATAAGAACGTTAATCCACATGGGTAATAAATAATAATTGTTTCTGACCGCGTCTGAAATTTGTACAAAAGAGTTCCTTTTTGTACAAAGAGGTCCTCCATTTTGCAAAGAGTTCCTCTATTTTGTAAAGAGTTCCTCCAGAGTCCCTCCTTTTTGCAAAGAGTTCCTCGGAGTTCCTCCAGAGTTCCTCGGAGTTCCTCCTGAGTTCCTCCTGAGTTCATCCAGAGTTCCTCCTGAGTTCCTTTGGCCTGTACAAAAGATTTCCTCGCGGTCAGCCCCTCGGGAATAATATTAAACTATCGAAACTCACCATTATTATAAACATTAAAAATAATTTAGAAGACAAAGTTACAATTAAAAAATTCATCATATGAATAAAAAGCTTTTTTTAAAAGAAATGATTTAACTCGGGACTTAAATAATTTGTTAGAAAGTCTTAAAGTGGTTTGGCAGTTTATTAAACATAATGACTTTGTTTACTCTTTGACAATCTACAAAACCTTGGTACTAACATTGAAGAGTTCCTGGTATTATATGCATGTATATCTGTATGAGATTTAAAATGTTCTAAATTAGTTTTTACATAGCATACGCACTCGAGAATATATTGACATGAAAATATAATAGGGGAACAGGGGGCACAGTGAGTCATTGGGCACAATGAATCGTTGACTATAACTCTACCAATATTAGTTTAAGAACCGCCGCTTTCTAATGGCGCGCTAAGACGAAGTTTCTCTAGATAAAGGGTCAGTTGCCGGCAAACCTGCGTGGCGTGTGTTGAAGCGAAGAGGTGGCTGCATAAAATAAATAATGAAAGTATTTTTTTTGTTAATCTGTTAATAAGGTATATTTGTACTACTTTTACGTAAATTCCAGTGTAATTTGGCATTTTTATATTCTTTATTAACTCTTAAATAAGTGTGTTTACACAAATTTATCAGATATTTGGTATGTTTTTTATGTCCACTTTGAACTAGTCTGGTTACTGGGGTGACACAGTGAGTCAAAGACCGATTGGACACAGTGGCTCATGATCCACTGTGCCTCAACTATGATTAAATGTTCCTGTATGTTTATAATTAAAATTATTGTAGGAATTTTTCTTTACCATTTTGAAAATTTTCAAAATATAGGAAAGCCCTGTATTCGTAAAAAAATTTTTACGTATTTTTGCGTTTTATGACGTTTTATGTCGATATAAATCAATTTCAAGCAAAAATAATTATTGGTCGATTGGTCGGTCTGTCCGGGAAATCTTGTGGACACGATAACTTAAGAACGCTTTAAGTTAGAGACTTTGGCATACAGGTATGTTACCAAAAGTTCTCGCTCGGGATTGTTCACCAAAAACAATCCCGACCGAGAAAAATATTTGTTTACAAAAATTTGAATATTTCATTATAAGGGTTTTTAATATTGTTAAAATCGAATCTGATAATAAAAATATTCTAACTCCACCCCTGCAGGGATGAGGGGGTAAATATTTTAAAATACTTTTCATATTTTCTTGAAAATTTGAATATGGGATTTTTGAGGTTTCTAAAACTAAATATTGAAATTATTTTTTTCCAAATCCCTTAGGGGTGGTGATGTTTTTTTTGATTTTTGGTTTATACAATATACAATCAATGTATACATTTAACATTGTATTTCAGGGTCTTGATTTACGTTATTTTATTTTGACTTTTGTTTTTTTTTCTTACTTAAGAGTTTCATTTTTAAGGTTTTGATTTACCTACGTTAATTAATTTTAAGTTTTGTTTTTTGTTACCAAAGAGTTTTATTTAAGTTTATTTAACTATGTAGGTATCTAAAATAAACATTTTTTTTAATTAATAAATTGACTTAAATTATTTAAATAACACGATTAACTGTACCCCATACTGACTCACTGTACCCCTTGCAGTGATTCACTGTACCCCGTACTGGGGGCTCAGTGAATCAAATGACATACTGTCAAAAAAGTACTTGTAAAAAATCATGGTCTATTCATTTTTAATTTAAACCTGCATATTATTCTAGCTTAAAGATCAAAGAAACATAGCATGAAAAAAAATCTGAGTTATTGTCAAAACTTTTAAAAATATGCGCTCTGAAAAAGTAAGTGACTCACTGTGCCCCCTGTTCCCCTATATTCTCGAAATCACAAAAATTATAAATTTTTATTAAAAGTCCAAACCAAAAAGATATTTAAAAATTGTGAAGCTTTTATTATATTTAAAATTATAGACAGCATTTCAAGGGGGCCCGACCCCCCAATTATAAGTCCGTATGCATTGGAAAAACTTTTCGACTTTTAGCAATATTTGGTGGTACCTTAAATTGTAAAGTGCCTTTTGAGTGATTAAAATATCATTTTAAATTGTAATGTTGCTTTATAAATTCTTGTATGATATATTTCTTATAAGAAATAAATAAAAGTAATTTACTTTATCAATGTTTAAAATAAACAATGACTTATTTTTCTGATAGAAAAACTGAAAATCATAAATGAGATAAAAAAAATACAAGGGTTAATATTTTATGTAAGTAAATATTTGTTTAAGAAATAAAATTAATAAATATAAGTAAAATAAATAAAACATAAAAATGAAAGTTTATACACCACCTATGAAGATAATTTGAGGAGGACCATAACAAAATGTTATATTTTCACCTGGGCCATTTTTGTATTTTATAAGTCATTTAAAATTTTTGATTAAACATTTTTATATTACTATTAGGTAATTACTAATTACTAATTACGTATACGGGGGAAACCAGCTCGCAGTGTTTGTCTACTTCACGACAATGCACTTGTCCATGCCCTTCTTATTGCAAAGGCCACTGTGAAGGACCGTAACCAGAAAATCAAGGGGGGCTCAGCCCCCAGGGTCAAAAGAAAGAAAAAATACCTTCATAAAAAAGCTTTGTCCTTGGCCATTTCTGCCAAATTTGGCGACCCTGAAAAAAAAATTGGTTCCCCAAAAATTACCTTTACGAAAAAAAGCTTTGTCCCTGACGGTTTTTACCAAACTTGGCGCCCCTGCATGCAATAGAAAATTGGTGCTCCAAAAAAATACCAGGGTGGTTCAGCAAAAACGCCAGGGGGGGCTCAAACCAAGGCCAGGGGGGCTTAGCCATTTAATGAAAAAATCATGTCCTGTAAAAAATTATATTTTTATTCAATGTTTAATTAAAATGAGCTAAAATTTGGAACGGAATCTTGTTTTTTGTGTTTTTCACTACATTAGGAGGGGACATATTTTTTTAATCGTGTTGAAATTTATCATTTAGTTTTGGACCTCCTCATTTTGTGTGGTTATTATAACCCTTTAAGGTCATAATGCCCACGGGCTTATATACACTGGTCCAAGGTCATCGAGTCCGTCTGGCTGTGCCCATCGACTGACCAGCCGATAAATATTTAAATGTATTCTTGTTCATTCACTTTCACTTACACGCCCAATTCTTAAGACTTACATTTACCACACATTAAAAATACAATGGGATGACTTTTGGAAAATTGTTTCAAACAAAACATAACTTTCCTCCATTGTTTATATTTATAAAAAAAATATTAAAAAAAGAAAACAAAAAAAGAATAATTTTTAAATAATCCAAATAAGTTGAATACAATATTTCCGTAAAAATTGGTATATAAGGGTTTTAAAGGCCGCTGAAACGGAATCAGATAATACAAATTCTCCACATACACCCAGAAGTAGGGGTAACTATTTTCAAATTTTAATATTTTCGTGAAAATTTTTATTTTTGAGTTTTTGAGGCCAATAAAGCTAAATCTGAAAATAAAAACTGGTAGAGCCCCATAGGGTATCGCTGAAATTGAATCTGATAATAAAACTGTAACGTGTATCGTATCGTAGACAGTTAGGTTATCTATTGACATTTAGGACAATGCAATTTAGCAAAAAATCAACGTCAAAGCAGCACGATTAATGTAATTTCTAAATTTATGATGGGCAGTAAAATCTGCGAAGAAACTTGTCGCAGCAACCGATGCGAATTTGTTTCATGTCGTTTTTCGTTGTCTTGCCTTCCTAACTTAAGACCTAGTAGACGTAGTGGCCCTAATTTATTTAATCAAAATAAGAATTATAATTATTATAATTGGACCATGTTTTGCAAAATTAGTTAACCCATATGACAGTAGATTTTTGAACATTTAATCTTTTAAACAATTTGTTCAATAATTCTCACAATTTAGGTTAACATGTTATTTCATAAAATAGTTTAAAAATTGTAGACCCACAACATTTACACCGGCCCACAAAAAAAAGTTGTCTGTGCTGACAATGAGCCCCACCTAATCTTACGTATTTTGAGATGCTGAACACGAATCTGTCATAAAAAAGTCACTTCATGGGCTCATTTTTTTGCTACACTGAAATTGCAGATGAAATTTTCACTATTTTAGACGGTTTTTTCAGTGTAGCAAAAAAATGAGCCCATGATTTGCCTTTTTTGTGGCAGATTCTTGTTCAGCATCCCAAAATACGTGGGTCTCAACTGCTCGGGTTGTATCTTTTTTATGTGTATTTTAATAATGCCCACAACAACAAAAAAAGTTGTGCTGGGGTTGAGATCCACCTATTCTTATGTATTTTGGGCTGCTGAACACGAATCTACACTTAAATTTCAGATGAGATTTTCACCATTTTAGACAGTTTTTTCAGTGTAGCAAAAAAATGAGCCCATGAATTGTCAAAATACATAATAATAGCACAGCACAGACAATTTTTTTTTTGGGGGGGGGGCATTATAAAAACCCACAAAACAAGTTGTCTGTGCTGGAGTTCAAACCCATCTAACCTATTCTTATGTATTTTGGGATACTGAACAAGAATCTGCCATAAAAAAGGCAAATCAAGGGGTCATTATTTTGCTACACTGAAAAAATCGTCTAAAATAGTGAAAATCTCATCTGCAAATTCAATGTAGCAAAAAAAAATGAGCCCATAAAGTGAATTTTTTATGACAGATTCGTGTTTAGCATCCCAAGTAGTTGTGGGCTTGTGTTATTTATTTATTTTTACGGCGCGTTACTACTTCCTTAAAAAAAATATATAGTGAAGTACGATTTAACGGGTTACTGTTATAAAAATTTAAAAACTATATATATTTTAGTCAGGTACAAATCACAGTAATATTTTTCTTGTTTGTACCAGCAACAGTTTTATTATTATACTATTCACAGCGCGTAAGCGCTAGAATAGTATAATACAGTATATTATTCCATCAATCTATTTTCTAATCATCGTACAGAGTGATATTGGTAGACTGACAGTTTCGGGCTGCTGGCCAAGAGTCAACTCTGCACGCTGATTAAGAAAACGAGACTTTATTCCCAAAAGGAATATAGCCATTAGATTGATGTAGACTTGTACGCCATCTATTGCTAGATGTAGACAACTACTCATACCTCTCCTAGTCTGGAGACTGAATGGTAGCGTTGAAGACTTGTGTGTCTCAAGCACATAGTACTACTAACGAGTGGTTAGGCGTAGAATTATCAAGGACAGAAATTTTTAATTTTAAACAAAATTATAAAAATATTAATTTATGATTCCATCAATCTATTTTCTAATTATCGTACAGAGTGATATTGGTAGACTGACAGTTTCGGGCTGCTGGCCCTCTTCAGTATAATACAGTAGTTTTGAATTTCCCAAAATGGCCAAAAACGTGCTAGCCATAAAATTCTTTGATACAAATGTGTTTCATGAAAAAATAACAAATTTTGAAAATATCTGTCTATCCGTCCATCAATCCGATGATGTCACGTTCTTTGTGGACACGATAAATCAAAAAAAAATTATCCGAGCCACTCGAAATTTTTAACAATAATCAAATTCTATGAGGAAGGTCGCTATTGTTTTTGAAAATAAGTCCTTCAAAAACAAAAATCTTACATATTTACTTTTTTTTCGTTTTCCAAAAAAAAAATTGTTTGAAAAAACATTTTTTTTTTTTTGAAAAATTTATTTAGTTTCATTTAATTTCATCTAAAGTTTTTTTGAAAAAAAATATATATATTTTTATTTATATTTAATTAAAAAAAAAAATGGAAATAACTTTTTCGTTTAAAAAAATAACTTTTTTAGATTATTTTTTGTTTTACAAAAATAGAATAGAATAGTATGTAATGAAATACGCAGCATTGCATATCTTTACGACTCTTTTGGCTTTAAAAAAGTTAAATAGGAATAAATAATATATATATATATAAATAGTACAGTTTCGTTTGAAGTACTTACCAAAAATAGAGACATAACTTTTATTTAGATTTTTATCAGGAACGGCAAAGAGTAGAGGTCATCCACCTCACTACACGATTACTCTTTCGTTTATAACAATCAAAAAAAGTCTTTAGTGCTTGTAAGGGGCTGTCCATATATTACGTAACGCGCCTAGGGGGGGAGGGGTTCAGAGAAATTGTTACAGTTTGTGACAGGGGGGAGGGAAGTCTAGGTAAACGTTACGTAACGGAATTTAATAAATTTAATGTTTATTTCCTAAGCTTGGCAGATGTATTTTTATTTCAACATAAATTACTATTTAGTGGCTCATAATTCCCCTTTTCACACAAAAATTGACGAAACTATGCATATTTAAATAATACTGTAATCAGTAAAAAAACTGTTGACATTGATATTAAAAAAAATCTTACGGCCCTGTTCTTGCGTGATCTTGCCGATGAATCATCGGCGATGATACATTTTCGCGTGGAATGTGTACTCACAGAACACCAATGTGTGTACTATTTTGTGTACCTGTGCATAAACAATATACGTAATATATGTGACACTTAGTGTAAAAAAAGGTACCTAGTATTTTTTCCCTGTGTGATATTGATTATGAATATGTATTATTATAATAAATATGTATAATTTTTACACTGTCTTTTTACCGTCTTGCATTATGCGGAATTCTGAATATATTTAAAAAAAATACAAATTTTTATATTGTTACGCGTTACACAGGGGGGGGGGGGTGTTGGTAAATGTGACAGTTTGTTATACAGGAGGGGAGGGGATCAATTTTTTTGAAAAATTGCGTTATGTAATATATGGACAGCCGCTAAATAGGGAAGGCAAAACTTTGTTTATAACCAAACCTTAATACAGGGTTGTTCATAAATAGTGCCATTTTAAGGGGTGATTCTACATAGTAAAATATGGAAAAAAAGCTCCTATAAACATATCTCTAAAAATGGGTCGTAAGGGAGCTAGCCCTTTTGAAAGTGGCTAAAAAATTTGGTTTTTATTTAATAACTTAGGATACAGCGACGAGGTTTGGAATGTAAACTAATCTTAATAAGGCCCATCTTGTTTTTTTTTTTTTGAAAATAAGTTGGTATTTTTGTAATCGAAAAGTTAGCAAAATTGTGCTATGTCCCTCCATCCCTCCAATAAATTGTCGTGGCTACGGCACTGGACGTATCATAAAACTGAGTAAATTCTTGAAAAATATTACATAACGGATACTATCTATAAAATTATTTACCTTAATAAACTTTCCAAATAATTAAAAAAATTAAGAACAATAAAAAAGATTTTACTTTTTATAAGGCACATAATCGTAAAATATATTGATCTGGTGTATAATATTAAATATGAACTAGTAATAAAATTATTGATAAAATATATTTCTTAGTTGCATCATTTTCTACCGAGTTTTCTACATATTGAAATTATGCAAAATTATTATACACCAGATCAATATAACCATATATGGTTTTATTTCTAAAAGGAAAAACACGACTTACCGCACCGCACTTACTTTTTCGCTAGCAGATTTGAATAATTTTAAAGGTTTTTGTTAGTTTTTTGTTATTTTTATAATAAATTTCCATTTCTTTTTAGTCATTATGAAAAAGTAACCTGCAAATCTAATTTTTAATGCGCCTTCACCAAAATTGCAAAAAAATATTTTCTGAGGTACAGTATGGCTGCTCTCTTTGTGACATGGAGACTTCCTTATAGTCTGTTTCATCAAGCAAGATAGTAAATTAAAAATCGCACATTGAATATTTTCAAAACAGATTCGAATATTGGATGTGTGAATATAGTGGGTAGTTTATTTTATAAAACATAACTATATTCTATACACAAACATATACTATTCAAACCTGTTGTAAAAATATTTACTGTGCGATTTTTAATTAATACTATCTTGCTTGATAAAACAGACCATAGTAACAATTTTTGTCAAGCCTTGAACAAGTCTGGCTCAAGATTCTTGATCAAGTAACTGCATCCAGATTTTGACAATTCTGGCGCAAGATACTGTCGACAGATTCTTGCTCAAGAATTGTCAAAGAATTGCTATAGATAATTCATCAACATTCTTGGACAAGTCTTTAGCAAGAATGTAGCAAGAAAAATTGACAAGAAATCGAAAAGCGATCTCTATCATGATCAAATAGTTCTTTTTAGAGTAGGTCAAGATTCTTGACCAAGAATCTTGTCAAATTGCTTGTCAAATTCCTTGCTACAGACTTGACGAACAGACTTAACAAAGTATTGCTAAACGCTCTGCTTCCAGAATCTTGTTAAAGTCTTGCCCAAGTCTTGATTTGGTCCTCTTTATTTTTATATTAAAAGTTTTTTGTTCTAGGATGCACCGATCTTAAGATATTTTAAAAAGTCTGTCTTTTGTGAAAAATAAGTTAAAAAAATGACAGTTCCAAATCTAGTTCAATGTCGCAAAATTGTTTATTTGCGGCCTTAAACCCTACCCAATAAACCAAAAATCTAAACTCCCTGAATTATTTCCAAGTAAAGCCTCTTTTATTAACTTGAAGACTGGACTATAACTGGAAATGCGCCGGGTACTGTATATTACAAATACTTTATGCTAGATTTTTTCTCTCTGGGTTCAGCTCGAAAGATCTATAAGTATTTAACATAGGCAGATTTAAGCTGATTTTAAATTATCTTGGGCTGAACCTATCCATTATTTTACAGATCATTAGGTTAAGTACAACAATTAGTTAAATATAGATTTGATAAAGTAAATGATCAGTGAAAGTGTCAAATAATAAAAGCGTAGGGCGAGCGCACCAATACTTTCACTTTTTCAGTCATACATTTACGTTACATAGGCTGTCCCGTAAAAATAGTTTTTCTTTCAATATCACCCTCTAGGATTTTTTCTAATAATCATAGGACCCCGAACATTTATCAAGAAAATGTACGCCAGTGTCGCTGAAATTTTTATATGTTGTACCTAGTCCTGATTTTATCATTTTATCAATGTATAACTTCCAGTGTTCGCTTTTTTTTTAATTTTTGCAAATAAAGTGTTATTGTTTACAAAAACACAACTTGCTGGGCAATACGGGGCTAGACGATACGTGATATTTTTAAATATACAAGGTGTCTCAACGAAGCCGAGTCGCTCGATATATAGTATCCACTTTAGAGAAAAAGTTGTTTTTCTAAAATGCATGGTAGGACTCCTAGGTTTAGATATTTAAATTTAAAAATGATTTTTTTAGAAATCTTTTTTTTGAGGACCCTACGACTTTCCGGTGCCTGGGACCGTGAAAAGTTACCTGTATTTTTCTCAGTATAGGTTTACTATTTATAAATAAAGCTCAAATTAAAAATATGCATTTTATTTTATAAATTAGTTACATACATAATGTATTAAATTATAATAAATACCACCACCTTCCCAAATAATTGTAAACTTACCTAAATATCCTTTATAGATAAGATAAGATATCCTTCATTATATGACAGTTTTGTCAACATAACTTTCGGATGATCGAGGTTCTCTATTTACATAAAAAGATATTTAAGTGGTATTCTGTCAAACTAGTCGTACAAGTGGTAATAAAAAAATAATTTTTTAAATAGTTATTTATGGTACTAGTGGGTAAAGTAAGATATTGCCCATGAGAAAATTAACCTGCGAGGCGTCAGCCAAGCAGGTTAATTTTCGAGAGGGTAATATCGGTTTACCCATGAGTGCCATACAAGGTTTTATCCAATAAATAGCTTAGGAATTCATATTTTTATTAAAAATTTTAATGACATTTACAAGAAAATAATTTGACAAGTGACAGTTGAGTGGGTAAAATAAATAATTATCCACTCAATAAAGTAAAAGCCACGCAGGGGTTATTACTGAGTTTATCTATTTAAAATAAAGCTGGTAATTGTCTTATTATCTGTATGTATTGGATAAAATATTTTTTCGAAAACCAAAACATTTTTAAAAACAAAAATTTTTTTCATTGATAATTTTTTAACGTTTCCATTAACTATTCATTTAACAGCATATTAGGCGAAGACTAAAAATTACATTAATTATGAGGCAATGAATGTGACATTTTGAATAGTTAAATTGACCTACAAAGTTTTGAGATATAGCAGTGTAGAATTAATGTTTCGATCTTAATATCTGCAGGTTACTTGCTTAACTTAATAACGAGGTCTCCTAATATAATGCTGGCGCCTTCGCCATAATTCTAAATGTATCGTTAAGCCTTCACCAACCACGGTCGTTTTTTTTTTCAATTTTCCCAAACAAAGGGGAGTATAGCTTAATATTATTATTTTCGTTCGACTTTCATGAAAACAGGCGAATTATTCTTATATTATTTTCAGTCTTTTGTGCACGGGTGCTCCGAAGCGATTTTATTGGGGGGGGGGGGGCGTGACATATTTATTGATGTCCCCTAAAGTCCCCTTAGGCTGCGTTTTTCAAGGTGCAGCTAAATTAAACCTACATATAATTGCCATAAATTTTAACTAAACATTGATAAGCCCAGCCTTATTGTTAAAAAATAAACAAATCTGGTAAACACCAACCGTACAAATTACTTAATGTGACAGACTTTCTTCTACACAATTCCTAATATCTTTTTATGTAATTGATCTTACAACTATACAGTTCTAAATTATATACAGTCTTTTATATATTATGTCCTCCAATAAAACTTTTTTTATACCAGTCTTCAAGAAATTCAGCTGAAACAGAAAAAAAAATGAATGAAAAAAATATAAATAAAAGTAAAAAATATCAATTTATACAGGTTGGCCCAGGCTTATTCAATCAAGCTTTATCTCATAGACTTGAGATAATCAAGTCGGGTTTATATAATTTTAAAATTTCTTTAATAAATTTATAAAAAATACCCCCAAATTAACCTTCCCTAAGTTACTACCCCAACCTTAAAAAGATTAAAAGCACCCTGTCCTGCCGTCCAATGAAAGACCCTCGTATCTCCATTTGTAGAATAGCAGCGTTTTCAAAACATTACACCGAGTTGAAGTGAAAACGTTGCTATGCGTCAAATGGAGATACGCGGGTCTTTATTTATTTTATTTATTTAAGGCGCCAATCACATTTTAATGTTAAAATAAATTGGAATTTTTAATTTTTTGTGGGATAAATTTTATATAAAATTGTATTGTTAACCGAGTTAAGCATGTGTACCAAATTTTAGCTTTTTAAGTGAATTCTAAGTGGTTAAAGTAGAGAGAGGGTTAACTTTTTTAACTTATACGCGTATGGGGGGTAATGGAGAGACGACGGGGGACGTAGAATTTATTGCAAAATTTTATTATCACTAAATAAGTTTGTAACCTAATTTTAGTTGTAAATTATCTCATGTGGGTAAAAAAGGGATTTAATTTTAGGGGTTGGGGTCTGGGGGGATAAATTTTATATAAAATTGTATTGCCAACCGAGTTAAGCATGTGTACCGAATTTTAGCTTTCTAAGTATATTCTAAGTGGGTGAAAAAGGCTTTGGCAGATTTGAGGACAAATATATTTATATCTATATCTATAAGTGAAGTGAATAGAAGGGTTTTAAAAAGCCTCTCTCACATGTGCACAGATGCTCTGTGTAGATACATCAGACTTTTTGTGCACATTTTATGCCAGTGTAAAATATCATACTTACCATTTAGCTAAATGTGGTTGTAAACACTTATCTTCTTTGGAGTCGTATGCCAATCCTCTTGGACACTGAATTATTTCAGCAAGACCATCTTTGCAGACACATGCCGAAACGCATTTGGGGTCTAAGCGAAGAACTGCACCTGGGGTACAACCTTCAATTTGGTCTTTAAAATCTATTTTAAAGAATTAAATTTAATTTAATTTTTTATACACTGCCGCGCATTAAATTCCGGACACCTAAAAATTGACATTTTTCAAATTCAAATATTTGAAAAACAGAAAACTTTCAGGAAAATCCTGATATCTCCTAAACCAGAAGTAAAAAAGTAAAAAAATAAAAAAGAAAATATTCATTAAAACTGCGGCAATAAGAAAGACTTTAATAATTTGATAAACAGTTGCAGTGGCGTACCATGCAAGTCCTAGAAGATGGGTTAAGAAACATAGTTGTACATTATTTGTTGCTGTTAATACGAAAAAAAAAATTAATCATTCTTAAAATAAACAAAAGTAGAGAATGTTTAAACTTGAAAACAAAAAAAGAATCAGTCAAATCCATTAATTAGTTTTTGAAATATTTGAATTTAAAAAATGTCAATTCTTAGGTGTCCGGAATTACATTCGACGCAGTTCTACACAAAAATAAAAGGATTCAAGAACCAAGCTTGGTTATGTTATAAAACGTTAGTTTTATATGAATTTTGAACGTTGATAAAAATATGTGTGACTATTAGGTCAAAATAAAAGAAAACTAATTTACGGAAGAAAAAAATTAAATTATATTAAATTACCTTGTGGTATTTGAGGTATAAAATTGTCTTTTTTGTATACGACTTGTGGTTCCTGTGTACAGTCGACATTCTTTAAATAATCGCATACTCCAATTCTCTAAAATTAAATAAAAATATATTTATAAAACAATAAGGCTCGATTGTACAAATCTGGCTCATATCTAAACCTTGCCCAACTGTCATGGAAAAATTTGTTACAATAACTGTTTTTATGGTAAAGAAACCTCGCTCAAAATTAAGCCGGGCCTAAATATATAAATTTATAAAAAAGCCTGGCGCCGCAGGCAAAAAGTTTTACAATGTTAAATTAAAACGAATGTGAGAAATTGCACAAATTTGATGGTATATTTTATTTTAAAACAATTAAAATTTTAGAAAAAATTAAGAAATCCCTAGCGCCGCAGGCGAATTTTTTTTATATGAGTTTCAAATAGTACCTAGTTTTATAATTTGGAACTTTACAAAAATATAAGACAATTTTATTGCCACAGGCGAAAATTTTTATGAATTCGAAGGCCTCTCTGTAATGAGTCCAAGGGGGAGGGGCATGGCCCCCGTCCCCCCCAGAAGTCGGCGCCTATGTCTGCAGATAGTATCTTAAATACATTACTATCCGAAATTAGGCGTCTTTCCTCTAAATTATTTACGAGTTTTGTAGTTTTTGGCACCTTTAGTACATTTCCTTAAAAAACGGTCTCCGAAACCCTAAGAATTACTTACATCATTAAAATTAAATCCTTCAGGACACGCATAAGTAGCTACCACTTTAAATCTTAAACAAGTGTAATAAACGCTACAGTTTCTTTTATCTCTAAAAGTGCCATACTCCTGGGAGCACTGAGAGTTTAAATTATATTCTAATACTTGAGGAACAATTTGTTCTTTATCAATAGGTGGCTTAGAACAATCCACTTTTTCTGAATAATCACAAATACCTAGTGCCTAAAAACATATACATAATTTAAAAGAAAAATTATATCATTCTAGAAAGATTGATTCAATCACATTTTGTTGAAACTGCATAGAAAAAAAGTTTACTTGGACCAAGGAGATGTTTCTTTCGATATGTTTAAAGCCAAATTCCCTTGTTTCAAGGCTAGCATTTCATAAGCCAAAGTCAAAGTCCTTAAATAAAGAGCGCGGATCTTCATTTAAAAACCCGCTTTTCAACCAAGGACAATAATTTTGGTTTAAAGAAATTCTAGCCTTGAAACAGAAGAATATGGCTTTGAACACATAGAAAGACGCGTATCCTTGGTTCAAGGAAGGTAGTAATTTAATAATAACATTGTGTCCCTCCGCCTGTCCGTCTGGTAACATTTTTAACCTCGCAATAACTCAAGAAAGAATAGTCCGGCCGATTTTAAATAGAGCTGAATGAAAAACGATCCCTATTATTTTTGAAAAAATGCCCCCTCAAACTAAAAAGGAAAACAAAAAAAATGAGAAGGAAAAATATTTTAGAAAAAAAAAATAATAATTTTCTTATAATTGGACCGCGTTTTCGCAATACCATATTAACCGTCAGTTAATAACCGACATTATAAACTGACAGTAGTTTGTTCAACGTTTTATGTTATATGTTATGATACAGGAACAATTGGAGTCGCGGCGAATTTAAATTCAGCAACGACTAATTTATGTGTAATTTTATTTGTTATGAAAATATTAATACATTTAAAACCGTGTTTTGACCATACTGTTATAGAAGAAATTTTTATTTAGAAGAAACTATTTTAACACTTGCACCTGGCTAATATGATCTGAGATGCCAAAGCCAAAAAATTTAGAATATAAATAGAATAATTTGGTACTTACATCATTGAAACTAAACCCAATGGGACAATCATTTTGAGAGACTATTGTATTTGCAATACAGGTGAAATAGTTATTACAATTGTACTTATTCCTGAACGTTCCAAATTCTTTTGGACATTTCAATTTAGGGTTTTCTGTCTGAGATATATTATTATCTAAAAACAAATTATTTAAAGTAAGTAGTAAGATAAAAATATATTTATTATAAATTATTATTATTAAATAAAAAAATAATATATGTACTTAAACCAATTTAGTTGGTCCAGCTATATAGTTCGTGTAAAGATGCAAGTCACTGGCAAACAACTTTACACAACGATATTTCAAGAACGCTTTGACATAGAGACTTGAAATTTGAAACATTTTATTTTTACTACTTAGAAAATCTTTGTTCCAAATTTAAAGTCTTAGCTGGGAGTTTACTGATTAATTTTTTGTGCCCACCTTAAGCTCTCAAGAGTAACAAACAGTTCCCTTTTTAAACTTAGGTTTCATCATCATTAATTTCATCAACCATATATAATTATTTTATCCAATGCATACAGATAATAAGACAATTACCAGCTTTATTTTAAATAGATAAACTCCATAATAACCCCCGCGTGGCTTTTACTTTATTGAATGGATAATTATTTATTTTACCCACTCAACTGTCACTTGTCATATTATTTTCTTGTAAATGTCATTAAAATTTTTATAAAAAATATGAATTCCTAAGCTATTTAATGGATAAAACCTTGTATGGCACTCATGGGTAAACCGATATTGCCCTCTCGAAAATTAACTTGCTTGGCTGACGCCTCGCAGGTTAATTTTCTCATGGGCAATATCTTACTTTACCCACTAGTACCATAAATAACTAATATATGGTTGGGTTAACTATTACATTAGTCGGTTTAAACAAACATTTATTTTGTGTGTGGTTTAAATAGTTAAATATTTACCTGAAATATTTGGAATGGTTTTTCTAATTTGATATTCGTAAACAGGATCTTTATTGCAGTCTACCCTATAATAAAAATCACATACTCCAATGTTCTAAAAACAAAAAGTTAATCTTAAATAAAGCATTAAAAAGTCCAAACCTCTATTAAGACATTTTGGGTGCTCGGTAAATAGTGTTTTAGTCGCGAGAAAATTTTTTCCCTTTCCGGAGATCATGGTAGTGATTCTTCAATAATTTAATAAAACATGTGCCATGCCAAAAAATGCCCTTTTTCTTCAAGCGTACTAAAATGTTCATATTTTATAACTGAGCACACTAGTTAGAACTGATCTATTTTTTTACAGTAAAAAAATGAGTTCATTGTTGTACGCCGTAAAAAAAGTTAGTTAGCAAAACCACCACTGGCGGCAGCACTCTTTGACTTTGATGACAGCCATACTTCAAACTTGTTTGTTTATTATGTAAACAGGTGGTTGACTCGAGATTCTGTGCAAAAACCTTGTGTGAAATTGATTAAAAATGAAGAATATATGGTTTATACACCTACAAATCTCTCCGAAATTGCAAATGCTACATTAGACAAGTTACCATCGAAATCGCAAAAGGTGTACGATTTAGCCTACGAAAAAATTTTTAAATGATCTAAGGAAGGTTTAAGTTTATTAAGAAAGGGTTTTATTAGCCTATTTTAATAAAAAAAAACATATTTTATTACTGAATAAATTAAATGCAAAATTTAATATTTAAAAATATATATATATAGGATGCTTGAAGAAAAAATAGTATGTTTCACTCCAAGGAAAAGTGCTTTTTTTTACTCGTCTGTAGTAAATTCTACAGACTAGTAAAAAAAGCTTTTCCTCTTAGTAAAACAATATACTATTTTTTGGGAAAATGTTAGTCCAACAGCATAAATGTTTCCCAATCAAAGCGAGGAAAACATTCATGCTAGGGGCTAAAACATAGTTTACTCTTAAGGTATAGACTATTTTTTGCAGGACCGATAACTATATTTACACAAAATTAAAATTAAATAAAACATGTATTCAAAACCAACTAATCCATTTTTGCAATTTCTTTTAAAATTAGATCAATATATGCATGAATCGCGAAATGACAGGTCTATCCTCCTTAGCAGAAACGCGGCAAACGCGGATAGCAATACAGTATATTTTTACATACGCGGTCACAAAAATATCGTATGTATTCATCATCATCAGAAGCGGTGTGGTTATTACCAAGTAATAGCCACGGCACTCAGACCTGAGATCCATTGTGCATGCCGCAGTCATCTAGATGACACATCATTTGATTAGGATGATATTCCATGGGGGCAGGCATCTAAAAAGGCGATGATCTGCCCCAATGAAAGTTCGACTAAATCGCTAGGTTGCACTGATGGTGAACCTAAAAATCGCAGTCTTTTTTGTGAGAAAATGTGGGATGCAGTTTCTCTATCATAGTCGCAGAATCTACAGCGTTTGCTTTGGATAATTTTCATTTTATAAAGAAGATTGTTGAAAGTACCATGACCAGTTAGAAAACTGGTAATAGTTCTGAGTTTTTTCTTATTTAATTGAATAAGTGTTTTTGTATTGGAAAATAAGGGCTCCTTGATGAGTTGGATAAAACTTCGATTAAGCCAGGTTTTTATATCCCTTTTAATGACGCAGTTCGACAACCCAAGCGAAGGTTCAGGTCCAATTAATGGACTGGCTGAACCCTCCCTAGCAAGCTGGTCGGCTGATTCATTACCGGGGATACCGCTGTGGCCGGGTAGTCTAATATAGTTGTTAGTTGCAAGTCTGTTTAGGACTTGTTTACAGTCGGCCACAGATCTCGATGTTATCCTGCAAGAGGATAAGTAAAGGAGAGCAGCCTTACTGTCGCTACAAATGTAAATGTGTTTATTAGAATATTTTCTGTTAGTAATCTCAGAACCACAATCGTATGTATTGCTATATGCTTGTTTTCTTAAATGTGTCACGCTGTGTCACGCTGTTAGAACAAGTTTTACAAAGTTTTCAAGAAAAAATAATAAAAAATATGGATTTTTTGAGATATTGCTGCAGCCTACCGAAACTGACCCCATGGTGCACCATGGGGTAAGTTATTGAGACACTGGCAGCAGAGGCTATTTTAAATTTATTGCCATCCAAATCAAGAAAAAGTTTACAGCTATCGTGAATAACATGATACAGATGCGGGAGTAAAACAGTAGGTTTAGTCCCGATCGTGCAAAAAACATTTTTTTTTACTTACATCATTGAATTTATAACCATCTGGGCATTCATATTTTGCTACCACTTTACCAAATAAGCAAGTATAATACAAACTGCAATTACTTTTATCTCTAAATGTGCCAGATTCTATAGGACAAAATATTGAATTTTGAGCTGATACAGCTAATATTGATAATGTTTGTAATGCTGGTTCTAAAATATAAAGTAGTAATCATTTTACAATAAATATAATCATGTAAGTATTATCAGGGCCATGGCGAAGAAGATTTAGTGGGGTGGAGAAGGTCGAAAATCACAACTTTTTTTAGTCTTAAGACTATAAGACTAATATAATTATATTAAAACTTTTATACTCTTGACAAAAAAAGGTGATGACTAAAAAAAACTAAATTAAATTGTTTGATATTTACAAATTTAAAAAATCTATATAAAACATTTTACTATTCCTTAAAACGACTTTGGTTTGATTAACGCAGTCGTCCCTCCGAAGTGACTGATCGATTTCGTGCTTTTTAGCACTCTTCAGAGCCACATATCGGTAGTAGTTTTTGCTTTTCCTTACAACGATCAGTCACTTCGGAGGGACGACTGCGTTAATCAAACCAAAGTCGTTTTAAGGAATAGTAAAATGTTTTATATAGATTTACTAAAAAAAACGTTCCCACTTCTGCTAAAATTACAACTTTTATATTTTTAACCCATGAAATTTACATTTATACCCTTGACAAAAAAGTTGATGACTAAAAAATTATATTATCTGTATTGAAAAAAGTTTTCAAGCAGACGCTTCGTGAAGCTAAAAACTCAGTATTACATCTAGCCCATTAAGAGGGGATTTTTGGGGTTAAGCATCAATTGCAGGTATTATTTAAGGGTTTTAAAGGTTATTTTTTATTAAAAAAATCAAAAATCATTCTATTTTTTTTTTCAATATTTTTAGGAGAAGGTTTTCTTGCTATTTCAAGACAGATATATTTTTGTTTTGTTGTTTTTATCCACGGCCGTGATTAATAGGCCTATTAATCACGGGTCTGTAAAAATAAACCGTTTAAAACTCAAAACGGCGGTGGATAAAGTATAGTATTCTACTCGAGTATAATAGCTATTAATACCTGAAGTTTGAAGTGTTGAAACTGTGTTAGATTTAATTTCAATATACATAGGTTCTTTGGAACAATCAACTCGGTTTTCATAATCACAAACTCCAATGTTCTAAAAAAAACAAGAAAAGCTTTAATAAAACATTTTAATGCTAGTAATTATTCTTTTACTCTTTGCAGCATGTAGCCGTCCGTCTGTCCGACTGCACTATACCACAAACCTTGTGCACACGATAACTCAAGAACCAAATACCCGATAAAAAAAATCTTTTAAAAACAAAATAATGTTGCCAACAAAATAATACTTTCCCTATAGGCCTAGGTTCATTAAAATAAAAAAAAATCAAAAAAAAACAAAAAACAAATTCAACAAAATTTTTAAAAAATCAAAAAAAAAATTTAACATTTTTTCAAAGCAGCATTTTTTTTTCAAAAACAGTTTCTTTTTTTTATAAAACGAAAAATAGAAATATATATATATTTTTTTTTTAAAAAACATATTTTTACCCCATTTTACCTCCTTAACCCACCCCGATTTTTACCAGAAACAATCCCAGCCTAGAACTTGGGATAATCAACCAAATTTTAAGTCTTTAGCTCGAAGCTTTCTTGAGTTATCGTGGTCACAAATATTCCGGACAGACAGACAGACCGACAGACAGACCGGCAGATTTTTTTACGGTAAATTTAATCAAGATGCCTGTAAATTGCGAAAAGCCAGTTTCACGGCTATCGCGATTTCAATTGTTTTTTAATATGGTTGACACAAACGTCAAAAAAATGGACGAAGATGATAAATTTTAAGTTATGTATAAATTGTTATAACAATGTTATTTTTAAAGGTTTTCTTTGTTAAAATGAAATAAATTGGTTTGAATCGCTAATTCATTACAAAACATCACCAAATCTAATTTTTGAACCAGCAAAGTACATAGTAAGTATAATATTTTAATATTATCAAGGTTACCGTAATTTTTATTCCCTTGGGAGAAACACGGCAAGTTTAGTCCCGAAAATGAAAGCGTAAAATTAGGTTTTAGTCTTGGTCGTGCAAAAAATACATTGTTTTACAATTTTGGCGAAGGCGCAACAGTATGTATTTCTAAAGCGTTACAGTTACGAGTGTTATATTAATAGTATTACAGTTAAATTCATGGCTTTTAAAATAAAAATATATTTAAGTAAAAAAGTCCAAACGTGCCATTTCATATAACATTTTTTTATATTTTGATAGTACCATATGGCCATATGTTGGGAAAAAACATATACAAAAACTTTGGCGATTTAAAGCATTTTTTTTAATCGACAATTACTATTTTTTCCTCTGTTTTCAAGTTAAACTGTTTTATTGGTAGGGTAAATTATATTTTAAAAATAAAATATGTATATTGATTTTGATGATACATAGGGATAAAACATCCAAGCCAAATAAGCAACTAATTTCATCAAGAAGTTAATATTTTTTACATTGGTATGGGATTTGTCATATTCAGGGGCTTAATTATGAACAAGTGTTAGTAATAAATAATATAAACTTAATTATCAAGCTTAATTTTGATCAATTACGTCAACATAATAAAAGTCGAACCACCCTAACTTTTACTCTATATTGAATTTTAAACTTTTAAGTACTGATAGATATAATGGACTATAAATGAAGCACCCATACCAAATTTCAGCAAAATCGAAAATATAAAATAAAATATATTCCACCCTAGTGACGCGGATTTTTTTTTTCAGATTTTTCACTATAATATTCGAAATCAGCGGTATTGAAAATACAACTACACAACATTCAGAGTTTTGCAACGAACTAACAACTCTTCTCTCTAGAATACGCATACCGTTAAAATAATGTATCGCCAACATCTCGGTTTGTTTGTAAACAAATAGTAGGTATATTCAGACCTGAACAATAACAATTACCAGTAACTGTTATTGTTGTCTCTGTTAGAACAAAGCTGTGCGAGTAAGACAGACAAATATATATGTTGGCTACGTTTTTGTCAGTTTTTCCAAATTAAATGCCTATTCTAGAGAGAAGAGTTATTAGTTCATTGGAGATTTGTCACATTTTTTTTTTATTTCTGGTTATAATTATTATACTTACATCATTAAAACGAAATCCAGATGGACATTCATACTTGACAGCAACCTTGTTATTTAGACAGGTGAAGTATAAACTGCAATTTTGCCTATCTCTAAAAGTTCCGGTCGGTAAAGGACATGGACCATTTTGATGGTGTGATTCATCTGGTTTGGGATAATCGCTGTTTTCTGTGGGCATAGATATTTAAATGTTAACTTTACTTAGAAACCTTATATGGTACCTAATATTAACAATGCATTTGTAATATTATAATTATAATTATTGTTTGGACTTTTTAGGGGTTCTAAAAATGCATTGCGGTCCAAAAGTCGCCTCCCTGTTAAATTTTTGAACCAGTTAAAATATCGACTTCTTTAGAACACGTAAATTAGACAATTTTAACCATCTTTTGGCGTATATTTGATATTTGTAGCTTTTAAAATGTGGCCAGGAAGGCAGCAACCTTGTTGTAAGTAAGGGAGGATTTTTTTTATAGAAAATAATAATAATACATCATTTTAAAGCAAATAAAATTCGATCTATTGGATGGTATATTTAAATTATTTTTTTTTTAAATATTTTAGTTTAAAAGTATAATTGACGTATTTGTATTATGAATTAAACCATTTTTCAAAAATTGTTTAATTTTTTTAATAAATTTTGACTAAAATTACAATTTTTAAACCCCCAAAAATTGTCTCAAAAAATTCAAAAAATTGAATTTTAGAAAGGATCTGATGGGATCTAATTAGATCCAATTTCATAAAATAGGATCTAATCCTTTTTCCCGGGTAACTTACTTGTAGGTGATATATTTCTGCATACAACATTTCCAGGGTAATCGCAATATCCTTTTGGAGAAAAGAGTAAAGGAGCTGCACATTCCTGCTCTATTGCTACTCCATCCCAGCAATTAACATACTTGTTGCAGGATTTGCTTGGGAATTGGCCTCGAGGCTTTAGACAATATGAATTAATATCTAAAAATAAAATACTTAATAATTTAATAAATTGTAAAAACTAATGACGTACTCCAGTATAGAATATTTTGTTGTCGAAATACAGTACTACATCTACGTAGATACGTTATTTTTACGTAAAATATGCAATTTCTACAGTCTTTATTTTTTACAGATAATAAAAATATTATAATTATTATTAAAATTGTTTAGTTTTCATCCTGTAAATCTACTATATTTTGATAAGTCCCTAATGCGGACAAATATAAGGTTTCGTGCGCTTGACGTACTAGCTGGCTTCAAGCGATGTTTTGGTAGTTTGAATGAGTTCGTAAAACAACACGGTCCGCAAAATACGTTAAATTCGTCAGGGGCGCGATACTCACGCCACTTTCGTTTCCAAAAAAACAAAAATAACAATAGAATAGAATAGAATAGATTTATTCGTCAAACTGCTATAACAAAGATAGATGTGACATGTCAATAAAATACATACCATAAATATAACGAGATAAACTTAAAACGTTTGGGAGAATTTTGTAATGAGAAAAAAAAATCAATCGACCATAGCCGACAGATAAAAAACCAATAAACAGATTAAAAAAAGTAAAAAACGACAGGAGTCGGTAAAAAAGTAAAAAAAAAGTTAAAAACGTTTTCACGTTTTCACAATAGTTATTCGTAATGAATCACGCTATGGAAAATACATCCAATAAATAACATTTCACGTAAAACGAGTTGCAAATAGGGCTTAAGCCGTTTCTCCGAGGAAACATCATCTTACAAGAAGACACCTGGAATAATACAAGTAAGTCCCTTTTGCCTCACGTCCCAAAGGTCCTTCGATAAAACACCCCAGCGGTTAACAATAGTTATAATAATTATAATTATTATATAATTATATACTATAATTATAGTAATTATTATTATTATTATAAATTTAGGGCAGAGAAAGTCGTACTTTGCCCAAGAATAGAAATAATTTAAAAATATAAAACTATGTATTTAAAGGGATAGTTATAAAAACTAAAGAGTCATTTTAAGGGGACAAGTATAAAAATTAAAAATATGTAATATTTACAAAAAAACAACAATTGTATTTCAGCGCGTGCTTCAGCGCAAAATATTAAAAGTAACCTAACTTTTTTTAAATATAGCATACGTAATTGTTTCGAACTAAATATTTTTTTAGTTTTTGTAGTATATTAGAGTGTGACAACGAAAATCTAGTGTAAGCCATCATGACGAGTAAATCCTGCCTTTACAACCACGAGGTCGTGGGTTCTAGTACCACCTCTCGAGGCCGTGGCCAGGGCTGCACTATATCCGCCAAAAATAAAAAAAAATTACTATACCTTAGTGTATTTTAGTTATTTTCACATTTCAATAAAAAAACTCACCTGACTTTGCAATCACAGTTTCGACCGTAGGCTTATAAACTGGTGGGTTTGGGCTAGGAGATGACTGACCTGGAGAAGACGTACTGAATACTGTTGCATAAAGTGGGTTCTGTGTTTTTGGAGGTGGTGTACCTACGTACAATAGAAAAAATACAATGAACTGTTAAATCATAGTGTTTCATTTGCAATATGAGGCATGTAGGACAAAAAGGCGATAAGTCCAACTTAAATAACTTTTGGAAAACCACAAAAACTGTCATCATTTTTGTACGAGACATATAAATTTGAAACCTGTGGCATTTTATTCATCTTAATGGAAGTTGGTTTGGAGTTGGTACAAAATTTGCCAGAAAACATTGAATATTTTCCGAAATAGATTAATTAAAAAAAAAAATATTTTGGGCACTTTTGGATTCTAACCTTTGGACTTATTCCCTATTGAATCAAAATTTCTCAAAAAATGGTGTTTTTTTTGAAAAAGGATAAAAGTGATTTAAAAAATCTTATAAAGTGTCGAAGTTTACGCTTTATGAAATTAAGATTTTGCCTAGTAGAAACCCCCCCAAAGTGTTAAAATTTTAATATTTACCATTCAGGTATGCTGCCTTGCTAAGCTGAAAGGTCCTATCTGTGTATGTTATCTTTGTAGATAGGACTTTTCAGCTTAGAACGGCAGTATGGGGGTCGTAGCAAAAATATTACATAATATTTTTTTGTATTTATTTCCCTTTTTTACAACATTTGCTCTAGACCTTATTTGATAGTACTTAAATGTCGATTTAATGATATAAAAATCTAAAAAAAAAAATTAACTTATCACCTTTTTACCACATACCTCATTATGAAGCCCTCGTATTATTTCATATGCAAAAAAAAGATTTAAATGACAATTTTTTTCAACCAATAAAAAACAAGGCATAACCATAACGACGGTATATTTTCGCCACGAATATACCACAGAAAATCGAATCACCACTGTTCTGGATTTTTGAAACCGCTTAGGGCCACTTGCACCAAATCTTAAACTGGGACTATCTCAGCTAAACTGAGTTTAAGTTAAGAATACTGCATTCTGATTGGTTAATCGTCCAAGTTTAAAGTTAAAGCATCTTTGGTGCGAGTCTCCTTTAATAATTTAATATTATAACAAACTATTAACTCAAAGGCAACATTAAGGTAATTATCATGTCTTATTAATAATTGGCTAATAAGCTAATTAGCTTACTTTTAGTCAGTATTAATCAGTTAACAAATTTAGATCTTTTTTATTCCAAAAATTAGAAATGTCAAACATGAATTGTCTGTCAAAATAAATCAACATCAAATTATAATTAATTATTTATTTAAATTACATTTAAAGGTTTAAATTGTTAATAAATTGTTTAAAAAAATAGTGCTGCAAAATTTGCAGTGCAAATACAACCCCAAATTCGGTATATTTTCCATACGTATATATCGAAAATACACCTCTCTATCGGTGTATTACATATGACAATATCGACACTCCCAAGCAACAAGGTTGTAACTCAAGTTAGACCCATTTTGAGTTATACTCATAGGTAAACGCCTTGAAAAAAGACACACATGGTGGTACTACTCAGGTTTCTCCACAGTCCACTTTAAGCAAAAGTTTACTTAAAATCACTAAAGTAAGAAATTCTGAACTTGAATATTATCAGAAACAAACAGTAAATAAACAATAAATACTTGAACAGTTAAATAGAGAATTTTATAAGCTTTCAAATGATGTACCACATGACTTCCTTTTCCACTTCAATCATTTACCCACCCTTAAATAACAAAAAAAAATATTTTAGAAATTTAGCTGTCGTGAAAAATGACAATATATGAGTTACGGCTTTGTTGCTTGGGGGTATCGATATAATATAAATTAATAACACGACTTTGTTCATACAGTTGTATACAGTTATAAAATATATATAAATTTTTAAAAGAGCTTTAAGTACATGTACTTAAAGCTCTTTTGAACGATATATCACAAATCTTTACAAAAAGTTTTTTTAAAATCAGTCCCTACCCAACCTCCGATTTTTTTAAACCGTATAGGATTTTGTCCATCACACACTCAGAAAAATCTTATCTTATAAAATCAATAAAAAATTATTTTAATATGAAAAAATTGCCTTTTAAAATATTAAAAGTAAAAACTTTACGTTTTACTTATGAATAATATTAATTTAAAAAAATAATTTTTACACCAAAACGATTTTCACTTTAAAGTAAAAGTATTGTTCCTTACTTTCTTATTTTAATGTTTTCTTAACAAAATTATAACATTTCCCTTTATGTTGTTGAAAAATATCAATATATTAAAAGAATTCTTTTTAAAATAACCAGTTTTGTGTTCAAATTATTTACAAGTTTACAAATAATTTAAAAGGAAATATTTTTTAAATTACAATGAATATTTTTATTTTTACAATAGCTTATAAAATTAAAAAATGTCTTTTTGAATTAAAAAAAAAAAAACACTGTAGGGGCAAAAACATATTTTAAATCATATGACTTTTGTTTGATTTTATAACGATTTTTCTCTGTGTGCATGTTGGAAAAATGTAGATAAAATTAAAATGATTCTTACCTTCAACTGGTTTTCCATTACAAACTACATTTTCTTTATAATCGCAGTATTTTTTATCCGGACTAAATAGCATTCCTTCAGGACATGTTTGTTCAGTTGCTATTCCATCCCAACAATTAACGTACTTATCACAGGTTCGGGAAGGAAACTGACCTCTTGGTTTTAAGCAACAATCATTTAGAGAACCACCTAAAATTAATTATTTTAATCTGCATAATTCAACTAAAGAATAATATGTTATAATATATTACAAAATATGGTTTGTACCCTGTACTTTGTACTGGGTATACCCTATATTATATATAGGCTATATACCAGATGAGTTTTATTTTCCACCCCTAAAATTAAGATTAATTTTCATTCGGTCAAAACGAAACTTTGGTGAAAAAATGTTGAAAAAAAAATTTAGAAAATGATAGTTTTTTAATTTTTTTAAAATGTTTAATTCCCCTTACGTTTTTGTTTTTGGGGGGATTACTTTTAAAAACAGTAAGGATCTTCCCCTCATAGAATATATATATATATATATATATATATATATATATATATATATATATATTTTTTTTTTTTTCATGAAACTCATTTGTATCCAAGAATTTTTTTGTCTAGGACGTTTTTTGGCAGTTTTGGAAAATTCAAAACTACCGTATAATACTATTCTAGCGCTTGGGCTGTGAATAGTATAATAATTTAGGGGCAATTTCGGGGCCTTGTTGGCAGAGGTTAGAAACTTTTGATCAGGCTAAGATTTTTCCGGCTTATTTTGATACTTAAGTAAGAAAAATATAGATATCAAGGTTTTTAAATTTTATATTACAAACACTAAGGCTGGTTTTATACGAATTTGATCGACATTTGCTTGATTTTAGGGTTTTTAGGGCCTTAAAAGTACCCCTTAGGTTTGTCTCTATAATTTTTTACTCTAAGGGCGTTCTAAACACGACACAGAAAATAATAAGTAATTTTTTTTTTGACCACCCTAATATAGCAGATATATATATACTTTACCATATAAAATATTGGGTGGTTGTTGAGTTTGTGGAGGACGTGTAGTTTCCATTGCTGCAAAAGGTGTAACAGCCTGCAGTGGTTGAACAATGGCCGGTGCATGGTTATTTGGCAAAAGTGGAGGTAACACCCATATCGATGGGAGTGAAGGAATATTTTGTGTTTGTTCAGCATTTTGTTGGTTTGGTGACACTGTAACTGCAACAAAAATTATTTATACTATTTAAAATAGATTATATACTACATATAAAGAAGAAGAAACCTAATTTCTATAAACCAACACGGCTTTATGACTAAACGGTCTACTGTCACTAATTTAACTGAATTTTCTAATTTTGTTGCTCACACTGTTGATAACAAGGGTCAAGCCGATGTAATCTATACTGATTTTATGAAGGCGTTCGACCGAATCGATCATTATATTATTATTAAAAAACTTAAACAGAGATATGGTTTTAGTAGCAGACTAGTTAAACTTTTTTTGTCATATTTGTTAGATAGATATCTTTACGTCTTTTATAATGGATTTGGTTCTGATCTATTTCTAGCAATGTCAGGGGTACCTCAAGGTTCTAACCTTGGACCTTTGCTATTTTTATTATTCATAGATGATCTTAGTGAGTTAATTGAATGCCTGCATTTATTTTTTGCTGACGATTTGAAACTATTCATGCAAATAATTTGCATCAATGACTGCATTAGATTACAGAGGGTCTTGGATGCACTGCAACAATGGTGCGAATATAACTGTCTCAATTTAAATGTATCTAAATGTAAAATCATCTCCTTCACGCGTAAAAAAAACCCAATACTTTATAATTACTCAATAAGTTCTTTCTCCTTGGAGAGAGTATATTCCATTAAAGATTTGGGCGTCACATTTTCTAGTGATTTTTTATTCAGAGAACATTTAGATAGTATTGTATCAGCCTCATTAAAAATGTATGGTTTTATAATAAGAAATTGTAGTAAATTTACCAGTGTACTTGCTTTAAAGACCCTTTACAACTCTTTTGTTCGCTCTAGACTGGAATATTGTTGTACCATTTGGAATCCGTTTTATGAAGTTCACAGACAACAGGTAGAGAAAGTGCAAAAAAAGTTTCTTAAGTGTTTATATTTTAAAGTATTTGGTATATATCCAGCCAGAGGTTATGATTATGACGTCCTACTGTCTCAATTTGAGTATCAATCCCTAGAACTTCGCAGAACAATAACCAGTATTAAAATGCTATGTTACGTATTGAATGGTAGAATGGACTCACCATTTATTTTATCAAAGCTAAATTTTTGCGTTCCAGCTAATTGTACAAGAACTTCTACCACTTTTTATAATCAAGTTGCCAGAACGAATACTCTACGCACTGAACCAATTTTCAATATGATGTTTTGTTATAATAGATATTGTAAGAGTTGCGATATCCACTTTGATTCAGTGAGTAGAATAATTAATTGTATAGTTCTAGAGTATTGGCCAAAATGTTGATTTTAATTTCTACCATTTCAGTGATATATCGTATCTGTATTTGTTATATTGTTATAATATTAGATATTTTATTACATTGTTAATTAACTTTAAACCTTTATTTTGTAAACTTTAATTTTGTAAATTTTCAAATAATATTGTCCTGTAATTGGTTTTTCTGTTGGGCAATAAAGATATTATTATTATAAAGTTTCCCAAAAGAATCGTAACGTAAGACTTGAACAGACCCAAAGGGGGTAAATACAATATGTTTGAACTAGCGCTCTTGTACAAAAAAGCTTTATTTCCTACGACCAATTGACATATATAAAAACAAATTTATTTTGGAGTGTTACCCTCATGTTAATGGTATTGGAAAATAGCTTTACAGGGGGGCTTCCAAAATGATCAAAATTAACGTTACGTAATACTTGAACTTTCCCTATAATCAATTTATTGATCAAGTTTAGCGCCGCTGGCAAAACTTTTATAAATTTAAAAGTCACAATAAAAAAATAGTAATCTCAAGGTTAAAATAACTTTACAATGCGTTTTAATTTAATTTTTACTTGCTTAAATGTCTGACCTTTAAATTTTTTTATTATATAAGGTTAAAATTTAATAGGTAGGTGGCTTAAAAAATGCCAGGGGGGCTCAACGAAAACTCCAGATGGGGCTCAAACCACGGCCAGGGGGGTTTAGCCCCCCTGCCTCCCCCCCGCTAGTTACGGCCCTGTAGATCTCGGAATTCTAATCAAAAGTGTCCGAAACGAAACTTCCTTAAATCAGTAGTTTAGGTGCTAGAACACTTTGAAAATCTCGATCACCGCTGTGAACCGGTCTTATGGAAAACTAATTGTGAACAGTTTAAAACAAAGGTATCG
>OY294048.1:7330935-7419450 GCA_958510825.1 Brachypterus glaber | reverse complement strand
GCACATGTTCACGCTGAATTCGCGTTTTTTGTTGATGTTCTGTGGTTTTTTTGCGACTACCTCCCCCTTTCGTCGTAGGTTTCTTACTGTGTGTCAGACTATATACCTACTATACCTACTACATTTCATTTCTACAAAAATATGTATTAATAATATTTCTTTCCCCAAGAAAAGTCTTGCTTTTTTTACGTTTCTTGATGATATGTTATATGCGTAAAACTTGATTGTCTGTCGCGATATGAATTTTTACCGATCACTCGAGAACGCGTTAAAGTAAAGACTTTAAAGGAACATTGGTTCATTATCCAAAATTTTAGACTGAAAATATTTTAGTAAGGCGGACAAAGGGGCTGAAACCATTGTTTAAAAAAATACTTCCTTTTCAAAAACAAAATCTTTAAAATGCAGAATAGGTAAAAAAACCCGGTACATATACTTACAAGATAACTATTGCAAAACGCAAAAACGTATAAAATAAGCAATATTTTGGATTTGTTGATCATTTTGAATCTTTTATGAAGTGAATTTTAATATTTTATGATCTAATATTTATTAATAACAAGCCGTGAAGATAAGTAATGCTAGTCTTTCCATAGCATACTCTTCACAGTACCTAAACAGTATATTCCGTTTAATCTCTATACAGCGTGTTTTAAAAATGATATTATTAAAGCACCCTGTTTACCTACTTCACAAAATATAATTTTTTTAGCTTGTACGCTTAGAGACCCCAACAACTTTTTTTTAACTGGTAGTAATATTTTTATTAATCACAGTAATTTTTTCTGAAAGTTTTAAGCTTATAGTACTTTTCCTTCTATTTTTAACAATTTTTTGAAAAGTGGGGCTCCTATAACTTTTCTGTTTATAAACAGATTATTTTAAAATTAAACCCTAGAAAAAATGTTATCTCTCCAAAATATAAATTTATTGTCTATTAAACAAACATTATAGCGACAATTGTTTCGACTTTTTTAACATAAAGTCATTTTCAAGTTTTTAAATTTATAAACAAAATAATAATAGTTATTTTGTTTATAAATTTAAAAACTTGAAAATGACTTTATGTTAAAAAAGTCGAAACAATTGTCGCTATAATGTTTGTTTAATAGACAATAAATTTATATTTTGGAGAGATAACATTTTTTCTATGGTTTATTTAAATCAACTCCAATATGAGTAAGGATCAAGAATTTCTTAATTTTATTTTAAAATTAGTACCTATAAATATGTTTTATAATTAAGTCGATTAAAGTAATGAAAAAATCAAAAATCGATATTTAATAATGTGCAAAAAAATAGGAAATTGTGGAGCAAACTTACAAAAACCGATAAATTCATGTTATCCAAGTTTGAGATATTAGCAGAAAACTTGTACAGCTTAATCCCAAAAAAAATTTAAAAATCCTAAAACTGGCGAAAACTGTTCATGGGTCATATAATTATCGGCTTTTGCTTGTATATGATCCGCTATATCAAGAAACTCTAGCGCCGCAGGCGAAATTTTTTACGAATGTCACTCTTAAGTTCTATAAAAACGTAAGAAAACACTAGTGCCACAGGCAATTTTTTTTTAATTTATAAAGTTAGTATCAATGAAAATTTCAGAAAAATGCAAGAAAGATCTAGCGCCGCATGCCGCAGGTATTTTTTACGTATTTAAAGGTCTAAGGTCCACTTGAACACGCAATATATACCTTAAAGCTCGTTTTGGTGCCCCTTATTGCTTCTTCTGGGTAGAAGGCTTCAACCTCCCTTTATTTATATCATGAAAATGCGTATTTAGAAAAAAAATGCTACAAGTTTTACAATTATTTTATCCTGGGGGTAATTACCCCCATTACCCTTTCCGTGGATCCGCCACTGTTACTTATAAAACAATTATTAATTTAATTATAATTTTTATGCATTCCCTATTGAAAATGACGGGTCTGCGCGGGTATAAATGTTGCATAGACCGGACTTGAGCGGGTGAATTTCATCCGCTCAAGTCCGGTTTATGCACCATTTATACCCGCCCAGACCTATCATTTTCAGCAGGGTTGTAAGGCAACTAAAGATTTATAAGAAGGCAGATATTTATTGCTTTAATCATTCTTAATTTTTGAGACCTAATGGCTTAATTCTAAAATGCCAAGGGGCGGAAAATGCCAGGGGGGTGGTTGACCCCCTGTCCTCTCGCCCTATAAGACGAAATGACGCCTTTTATAATACCTACTCTTTTAGTCATGAGACTGCGAAGAGCGCAATAAATTACTATGTGTTTTATAGATATAATCAATACATTTTCAAGGAAATTTGCATCCCTAGTTAATTAAATACACATCAATGAAAAACAAATTATACTAGCCGTTTTACCCGGTCTTACCTACTCGGAGACGATTCGCTCACCGCAGCAATAAGAATCTAGCACATGCGCACTGGTTTGCTTATTTTTGTTTTGACGGATGTCAAAAGTGGCTTCCGTTTAGGCAGTTGTGGTTTTATGAAATAGTTTAATTTGAGTGGGGTTACGGTGCGCATCAGGTCCACAAAAATGAACTATATTTTTGCACTGATTTCTGGTTTTATTACTAAAGCTTACTGTCTTGAATATAATTAGGGGCGGAAATCCAGTTTTTTTGTTAGAATATATAGCAAAAGATTGTTAAAATACTCACGAATTTCTGTTTGATTTTTTTAATGGGGCGTTGGTTTACGTTAACAATGGTTTGGTTTGGTAGTTTGCTGGTTTGGTGTTTTTTTTTAATGGGAGGCGTTGGTTTAAGTTAACAATGGTTTGGTTTGGTAGTTTGCTCGTTTGGTATTTTTTTTAATGGGAGGCGTTGGTTTACGTTAATAATGGTTTGGTTTGGTAGTTTGCTCGTTTGGTTTTTTTTAATGGGAGGCATTATTTTAATAATCAAATGTTTATTAATGAATATTCCGCATTTTTTTTACGAAAATACTATTAAAAGCGAGTTAAGCCAATTAAAAAAAAAAAACTGTTAGCTCGCAAAGAAAAAAGTAGATATTTTTGTAAAATTCTGCAAAAGAATGTTACATAACCTTAAAAAAAATTGGCATACATCAAAACAAAAATAAGAAAATCAGTGCACATGCGCTGAATTTTTCTTATTACTGCGGTGAGTGAATCGTATTCGGAGCGCGTTTAATTATACACTCCCGGACATTAAATTCCGGACACCTAAAAAATTGCCAATTTTTAAATTCAAATATTTCGAAAACTAATCAATGAATTTGACTGATTTTGCTTTTGTTTTAAAGCTTAAACATTCTCTACTTTTGTTTGTATTAAGAATGATTAAAAAAAGTATTTTTGTATTAACAGCAACAAAAAATGTACAACTCTGTTTTTTGCCCCATCTTCTAGGACTTGCATGGTACGCCACTGCAACTGTTTATCAAATTTTTAAAGTCTCTCTTATTGCCGCAGTTTTAATGAATATTTTCTTTTTTAATTTTTTTTATATTTTTACTTTTGGTTTAGGAGATATCAGGATTTTCCTGAAAGTTGTCGTTCTTTCAGTTAACTCAAAAAGTACTAAATCAGCAGAATTGTTGTTTTTTATTTGAAGCTCATGTCTTTTACTTCTTCTTCTACAGTTTCTTCATCCCAGGGCAACTTTCTATTGCCGTCTGACAGAGGCTTAATTGTGATTTCGCAGAACTGCCGCCGGATGGAGTGACCCTATTTTTTCTTCTATTCAAGTATATCAAACCCAATTTATGTTTTTGATAAACTTGATTAGAAGAAAAACGTAACTCGGTTAAGCTTCAATGTAGTACTTTTTGAGTTAACTGGAAAAATGACAACTTTTAGGAAAATTCTGATATCTCCTAAACCAGAAGTAAAAATATACCAAAATAAAAGTGTATTCAATAATATATGTATGTATACTAATAGCCTATTAGTAATAGGTCTTGGATCAGCAGAGCGATTCACTTTTCAGGTGGATGTGGTGTGATAGCATCACCGGTGAAACGTTGGCGTTCACTGGCGATTGGCCCAGGCAACCAAATCACGTTACAGAAACGTGAAAAAAACGTCACCCGATGCCTGGAATCACGTTTCCAAATGACGTTTTATTACGTGGATGAAACGTGATCTTTTCGACGTGAATGAAACGTGTTCTTTTCGACGTGGATGAAACGTGATCTTTTCGACGTGGATGAAACGTGATAAACGTGCAAATAAACATTTTTAATTATGTACCCACTAATAAAATAACCCCATACCGAAACCGTCTAATGTTATTTTTAAATAAAATTTCTAGTTACTTACTTGTTTTTATCTATAAAAGATTTTATCCTTTTATTTTAAAAATAAAGTTTGGCTGGAGAAGAATAGGTTCAGCAAATAGGCTTGTCGGAATAACGCGCCATAATTGAAAATTTCAAGTATAACTACAAAACCTATTTCATATGAATATATCTTATCGATAAAGTCAAAATTACATGATTTTTTTTTATTTATTGACTTTTAATTGTAATAAATGCTTAAAGATAATTAAAAAATATATATATAATGTGAGAAATGGATACGTAACAAAATTCTAGTTGCGACAGTAAAAAGTAAAAAGGAAAAAAAGCATTATTTTTCTATTATATGAATATATGTTCTTACATATGTCAATAAATAAATAATTAGAAATACCTACATACTTTGTTTATTTCTTATAGTGTTACATAGGCATGGAGAGCCCCAAATAAGCTCTTGGCTTGTGCTAGGGGCTCTCCATTAATTTTGAAAAAAAAACTGCAGTTCCAATTTTGATTGATTTTTACATAAAATTTATAAATTACTTTCTTCGCGCTCCACTCCATTTCCATAGTTTCTCCTCTCCTTCATATCTCTTTACAGCCATAATTCTAATAACAATTTTGCTTCTTACATCACAATTTCATTAAAAAAAATATATTTAAAAATTGACATGACATGACGTCTTTTTGTCAAATACTCAAATACAGGTACTTCTAATTATTTATTTGTTGACGTCACTTGTCTGACTATTTTTTGACGTGATAAAAACGTTACTGAAGCGACGTTTTTTTTTGGGCACCGTATGACGTTTCATTTAGGTCATATTTTGGGCAGCTTGCGACTTGACCCCCTTTTCGACGTCTTTCTCACGTGATAAAGACGTTATCCGTCATCTTGTGGTTGCCTGGGGGGTGCCGTGAAGTGATAACATCACATCATATGAGATTTGAATCGCTAGGGGTAAACAGACGAAAAAAAATGTGACCCTGAATTTATTCCAGGAGGCAACCCTTAGATTTATTTGAAATTTCCTTAAAGATTACCTGAACAAATCTTGAAAATCTAAAAAAAGGTCTCACGTTTGGAAAGATATGATTTCCTTGAAAGATTACTTTCCGGGCCGTAACTAGGGGGAGGGCAGGGCGACCAAGCCCTTCCTGGCATTTTTTAAGTCACTCACCCCTTTGGGCGTCAATTTTTTTTGCAGGGGCGCCAAGTTTGATAAAAACCGTTAGGGACAAAGAAAGCTTGTAGGTAATTTTTGGAGCGCCAATTTTTTTTTTAAGGGGCACCAAGTTTGGTAGAAACCGACAGGGACAAAGCTGTTTCTCTTGAAGGTATTTTTGGGGCGACGAAGTTCCAAGTTCGGTAGAACCCATCAGGGACAAAAGTTTTTTTTTTAAGGTAATCTTCGAGTTCGAGAAGTTGCATATTTCCTGGGTTAAAAATATAAAAGTTTTATTTTTAGCAGTAATGGAAACGTTTTGTTTTTGACTAAAAATAGTTATTTTAGACCTTGTTCCCCCACGAAATCTTCTTCACTACGACCCTGATCGCTACGACTCAAAATGGAATTCAAATTTCAAAAATTAAAAATTGGGAAAGAAAATTTGGATTTTAAATTTTAACATGATTTTTTTAGCCTGGAGCATTTTTAAATAAAAGAAAAGAAAAATGAAATATATTAAATAAACTTACAGTTTTGTAGGAACGGATTCTGCTCAAAGTAACAATTTACCAGCACTAAACCATTTACGAAGATTAAAACTAAATGCCCACTTCTTAACATCTTGCCCAAAATGGATTTCGGGCGACCGCGATCAAGAATTTGCAGATTTGTATCAAAGTCATGGCCATCCCGACTTCTTATAAAGTGTCCCCTCCAATTACAGAAATTTAATAAAACTTTTTATTAGGCTTTAAACGTTAGGCCCCTTTTAAGGGTATTGCTGTATTAACAACCTGATATAGGCAAACTCGGACTCAGGACAGAGGGAAGGAAGATTTTCCAGGATTTAAATCAAAATTTAAAAAAATAAGTTTAAACTTTTTTTCAAAAAAAGAGGTTACCACGCCAGATTTGCTGTTTAATAAATATTTCTTATACATGACTCACCACCCAAAATCGCAAAAAAAACGCCTTAGACAACAAATTTTTGGATACAAATTTGTTTCATGAAAAAATAAGAAACTTTAAAAATGTACGTCTGTCTGTCCATCTACCCTTCTGTCCGTCTGTCCTTCTGACCGTCTGTCCGTCCGATGTCACGTTTTTTTGTGGAAACGAATAATCCAATTGACTTTTTCAGGAAAAATCAAGTAATCCCCCCAAAACCAAATAAGTTATGGGGGGTTAAGCTTTTAAAATAATATCTTTCTCAACAAATTTTTTTTTTAACTTTTTCCGTTTTTTTTTTAAATTAATATTTTTTGAATTTTTATTTATTTTTTTTATTTCTTTTTTATTTTTCAGAATTTTGTTTTTTCGAAAAAATAAATTTATATGACTCTGGTCCCAGAAAAAAAATTCTGTTTTCAGCATATTTTGCGCGCTGGTTACGAAAAAAATAGAGAAAAATCCAAACCAAACTAAAATGTTTGTGTCTTAGTCTACAAAAGTTGTCTTGCTCGAATTTTTGATGAACATTGGGGTGCGGCAAAGGGGCAAATGGGGAAAAATATATATTTTTAGAAAAACTGAAAATTGCTATATATAGCATATATATATATATATATATATATATATATATAGCATATATATATGGGTTTTTGAAGTTGATGAAATTCAGGTCTATTCACGTTCGTAAACAATATTGCTATTTTGGCCAGTAATAAATTTTTTTTTTTATTTCGGAAATATTAATTTTTTACTTACACAACTTTCTGTAGTACTTGCGTGAAAAAAGATATTTCGCTTCACTTACACCACCACATAGCACACATGTGGTGGTGTAATGAAAAGTGGAAGCACAAAAAAAAATATTTTTTTGTCGGAAATATTTATTAATTTATTATAAATATTTTTCTCTCCACCCTAATGTATAGGGGTTTTTGGGGTAGACGAATATGAATCTGATAATTATTTTTTTGTAATTTCACCCCCTGAGGGACGGGGGGTAATTTTCGGGAAAATTGGTATATTGGGGTTTTTGAGGTTGCTGAAAGTGAATCTGATAATAACAAAATTCTTACTCCATACCCTGAGGGGCGGGGGGTATTTTTCTTAAAAATCAATATATTGGACTTTTTGAGGTCGCTAAAACTGAATCTTAAAACAGTTTTTTTCTAAATCCACCCCCTGAGGGGCGGGTTGTAGTTTTCGTGAAAATTGGTATTTAGTTTAAATACCCCAAATTTGGGGTTTTTAAGGTTGCTAAAAGTGAATCTGATAATAAAAAAGCCCAAAAAATCCATTTCACGCGCGGATGTGAAAAATGGGAAAGCTCTTTTACTGGGCAGTGTATTTTTTCCTGTTCAGCAGTATTTTTAAAAAATTTCACTAATCTGAAGATTTCAGATTAGTGAAATTCGAGGTGAAATTGCTGTTTTTATAAGATGTAGGTATTGTTTTGTAACAAAACGTTTGTTGGAATTTGTCAGAGGCGTAACCAGGTCCAAGTTTTGGGGGGGGGGGGCTTGAGCCCCTAAAAATATATGCGTAATTTTTAAGTTTGTCTGTCTGTGAGACTTTTATAGTTTGATTGGTGGGGGGGGGGCTTAGAAAAATTTGGGGGGGCTAAGCCCCCCTAAGCCCCCCCTCTTTACGCCTATGGAATTTGATAACAGCCCTTTTAATATAATTTTTACCAACAAGGATTTTTTATTTTTTTTTTTAAGAGGAAAGCTATAAATTTTGGGATACCCGTTAGTTAATCCAATGAAAATGAGTACACGACCGAGTTACGGAAACGAACGATACGTTCCGATCTGCATAATCTGACGGTAAAACGAAAGCAGCCATTTTGATGTGTAGGGAGTTTACTCCTTCAGTGCTAAAAGTTAAATTTGTTATTAAAACTTTAAAACAATATTAAACGTTTAAAATTAATTGTTAGTGAACCCCATGGCTTGTCTAAATACCCTAAAACAAGAAATTAGGACATTAGAATCAATATTTTCCAAGAATCATGAACGATTTCAGATTGTATCTGCGAGTGTTGACGAGTTAAGTTGTAGATTTATAGGTAAAAACGGTAAAAAGTACGCAATACATGCAAATATAACGGTGAGTACCTAATTATCGCCTAATTACAACACCTAGAATGGCTTTAATATCAATAAAAACATTTCTAAAAATAAAAACGATAACAAAGGGTCTGTCCATCTTGTTTTTTTTTTTTTTTTTGACATTTAACATATGTAAGTACAGACGACTTCTGTCAAAGTCTATAATAATAATAAATAAATATTACTTCAAGTTATACGTAAAATAGCTTGAGTAATCCTTTGTTTATGACTTTGGTACAAAATGTATGAATGTATTGCATTCTTGCTTGATGGTCATATCTTTTCAGTCAAAAGTTTTCACTTTTCTCCATCTTGTTAAATTTTGTTTTGACGTTATCTCCAAAAAGATAAATACTAAGCCTGAGCTAATCAGCTGAGTCTAGACTCAGCTGAGCCTAGAGATGATCATTATTTAAAACACTTTATTAGCAAATTGATGCATAATATGCAAGATTTTAGATATTATCTAAAATCTTTCTGTCCATTTCTACAAGAAAAGTATATATGTTATAGGAAACATATCCCTCCGTTCCACCAGTATGGTTCGCAGACTCTGAAGAGACAAGTATTACCAATGCAGTTCAAATTCTCAGTAATACTGAGGGTATTGATAACCATGTCCTTCATCAAGTAGCAATACTCCTTAAGGAATTATGTCGGTTACATTCAGTTGTAGTGCCTCCCGATATAGAAAGATTGCATGTGCCTAATCCTCATTTGACTGATCGGTAAGTTTATATTAGAAGTTTGATTGTTTATATTCATAATTTATGAGTTTTTAAATTTATTTTAAAAAACGGGTTGAATGGGGGTATTTTTTCAGTCAGTTGGGGCTAAATTCAAAGTGTTAGCGTTTTTTCAGTAATCAGTTTTTTAAGCAGAGCGGCTTGGGTTACTTGGCTGTAAAATTTTTGCTTTTGTCAAATTTAGAATTTTCTCTCTGTATAGTCTTCACGGCGCGCGTGCTCTAAAAGGGTATAATATGGTCATTTCTAATTTTTTTTTACAAAATTACCAAAAAACGTCCTAGTACAAAAAATTCTGGGATACGAATGAGTTTCATGAATAAACTAGAATCTTTAAATATTCTAATCTGAATAAAAAACATGTAGGTACATGTAAACATTTTGATCAAAACATGTACATGTAATCGATTTTGATCTAAAATTACAGGCAATCATATTTAAAAATTGAAATAGAATTTACTTATTAACAAGTAATTTAATATTGATTTTAATCTTGCTTTTAAGAACACAGTGAAAAAAACTCTAAATTATAAAGCCAATGTTTCGCCCCTTATTGTTGTGACTTCTTCAGGGCAAATTTATTAAAACAATATAATAAATATAAAAACTAGTGTAAATGGTAAAAATATTACCTAATAAATTAAATTTACATTAAAAAATTAAAAAAAAAAGTTTCCGCTAGGGGTAAAGCGCGTTTTTTTTTCAGAGGTGAGGACCTTTTTTTAAATGAAATAAAAATTTTCCGTTAGCTTTTTTTTAGTTATCAAAATTTAGCAGGGAAAAAAATTGTAAATTTGTAGCATCACCTCTAAACAGGGCACTATGGGCCAGGAGGTCTTCGTTTTTGGCCAAAACTCGGCTTTTAGCCGTAATTTCTTAAAAATTAGTAACAAGGGGTTTTTGAGGATGCTGAAACCGAATCTGTTTATAAAAAATCAAAACTCAAAATGGCGGATCCAATATGGCGGCCAAATCCGTTAATGTTATTGGATTCTGATGAAAATTGGTACCCAGAGGTTTTCAAGGAGGCTGAAACCGAAACTGTTTTTAAAAATTCAATATGGCGGAAATATCTGTAAATTTTATTGGATTCTGATAAAAATTGGTACTCAAGGGTTTTCGAGGATGTTGAAACCGAATCTACTTTTTACATATTCAAAATTCAAAATGGCGGATCCAATATGGCGGCCAAATATGTAGATTTTATTGGATTCTGATGAAAATTGCTATTCGGGGGTTTTTGAGGACGCTAAAACCGAATTTGTTTTTAAAATGATTTTCATATTAATTTACATCATATCAGTTATCAATTTCAGAATCGTCAAAAACCCTTAAATACCTATTTTTATCCTAATTCAATAAAATTTAACTCATTTTGCCGCCCCGTTGGATCCGCCCTTTAAAATTTTGAATTTTTAAAACAGATTCTGTTTAAGCATTTTCAAAAACCCCAGAATACAAATTTTAATCAAAATCCAATAAAATTTTACAGATTTTGTCCCCATATTAGATCCGCCATTTTGAATTTTAAATTATTAAAAACATATTCGGTTTCGGCATCCTCGAAAACCTCTGAATAGCATTTTTTATCAATGGGAACGTTCAAGTATTACGTAACGCAAATTTTGATCATTTTGAACATTTATAACAACCCCACTCCATAACATCCCTGCTCCCTAATAACGAGGGCCGGACCGAGCCAGCCGGGGCCCCAGGAACTTTTTTCCGGGCCCCCCATTTTTACTAAAGGTCCTTGCTTAAAAAAAAAGCTTTACCGTTGGCAGAAAATTAAAATTATTCATACTAGTATTGGAAAAAAAAAGGTTTCGTTCAAGTATTACATAACGGGTAATTTTTACACTACCTATGTAACGCATCTTTATTATATTTTCTGTACAATTTAATTGTTAATAATAATGTTGATAACATTAATGTAACACTCATATAGAAAGGGTATCCGCTCAGGTATCCGTGTCAGTAAGTTTTATTTTTCAGTTTAAGTACCGGCGTAGAACCAATGGAATACGAGGGTCTGGACAGTGACGCCGATGGCGACCTGGGGGACAGCGACGTCGAAGACGACAGTGACGGGGACGAGGATCTGGCCATGGAGATGGAGGACAGTAGACCTAAGGCTGACGAGATGGGCGTGGAGCACCTGGCTACGCTGGAACGCTTGCGGCAGAACCAAAGACAAGACTATTTGAAGGTGAGTATCATATCCATATGGTACATTTTTTCCGAATTGCACATCTTAGTTTTTCTATGGTTAAACTAAAAAATTTAAAAATATTAGCTTTTTAAATTTATATTAAATTTTAATGTTAGTCCTGTAACCACCCTAAAAAATAAGTCCGCGTTTACCCGAATTTGGATGTTTGCGTTTGTCTGTTTTTACCCGTCTTTTATCCTCGTTAAATAGGCAGACTTGTGCAGGCAAAAAAAGACTATATCGACTAGTGTGCAGATTTGCGCGGGTATATGCAGACTAAAATTGTACCAATTCTGAACGAATGCAGAATGCGCAAAGACGGACAAAAGCAGAATGTGCGGGTAGAAGCAGACAAATGCGGATATTTGTTTTTTTAATAGATTTTAAAATGTTTGTTACCGTTTAGTAGATATTTGTCAATATCAGTGTTTTAGATGTTGGCGGATTTTCGGCACAGGTTAGAATCTTAAGATCATTTTGAAATTTGCCACATAATTTTGTATGCTCTAAAAGAAAAAAAAAATATATTTCAAGCCCTTTAAAATTTTCACTTAAGTACAAAAAAATTATAGAAAATTTTCAACGATTTTTTACGATTTATGGGTAATTTTACAAATTTTAGGGGCCCAATTAGGACCCTTAAAAAATTTTGATCACACTCATATTTTTAGAATTTTCTAGTAACACCTAAATGAAAATTTTAAGATAATTAATAAATATAAGGTCCACCCTAATACAGGATGATTCTTAAACAGATTCCTTTTAGTCCCCTTAAGCGGTTTTTAGACACATTTTATGGGAACTTTTTTTTCGTATTTTTTATTTAGAATCGCCCCTTAAAAGGAGTGTGGCTATTTAAATACATCCTGTATGAAAATTTAATAATGAAATATTGTTTTACTGTTTTATTAAGCAACCTATTAAAGAAAAAAAGATTTCCTTTTAGGGATCGTTCAAGTATTACGTAACGCAAAATGTACCGAAATTCATTCCTCGGTTCTCACGTTATTCAAGGCTGTAGAGATTTCATATTTTCGTTTGGACTTTTAATACACCCCCTATTAGGGGGGGGGGGGGTAGCCAATATGAAATCTCTATAATGCGAGAACCGGGGTATTAAGTGTATAAATTTTGGTACAATTTGCGTTACGTAATACTTGAACGTTCCCTTAGAAGTAGAAAATAGTATTATACGCAACGAGTACGCAAACCTAGTTTTCGGTGCACTTTGTAAAAAAACACTTGAAGTGCACTGAAATAGGTTTACGTCGAGGTGCGTATACTATTTTTCCTACTACCTAACACCCAAAAACCGCAAAAATTGTCTAAAAATTAATTCGTCAATTTGAGGTTTGAGGTGTTTGACGTTTACTCATTATCTGACAGCAGATATGTGAAATCAGCTGATGTTCACTTCCCGACCGCTGTCATGGCAACGGGTGGATAATGAGCACTATCTACTAACTAGGTCGTAGGAAATAGTTATTTTATGGTACTAGTGGGTAAAATAAGATAAGCCCATGAGAAAATTAACCTGCGAGGCGTCAAGCAAGCAGGTTAATTTTCGAAAGGGCAATATCGGTTTACTCATGAGTGCCATACAAGGTTTTATCCAATAAATAGCTTAGGAATTCATATTTTTATTAAAAATTTTAATGACATTTACAAGAAAATAATTTGACAAGTGACTGTTGAGTGGGTTCAATAAATAATTATCCACTCAATAAAGTAAAAGCCACTCGGGGGTTATTATTGAGTTTATCTATTTAAAATAAAGCTGGTAATTGTCTTATTATCTGTATGTATTGGATAAAAAAAATTACACTTTACGATTTTTGTACTTTTGCATATTGTACTTATTCAGGACTTGTTTTTTGCAGGGTTCTGTTTCGGGCTCTGTACAAGCCACAGATAGACTAATGAAAGAACTACGCGACATATATCGATCTGACTCGTTTAAAAACAAAATGTACCAGATAGACCTGGTGAACGACTCGTTGTACGAGTGGAACGTCAGACTAATGGCTGTGGACCCCGATAGTCCCCTCAGTCACGATTTACAGATCCTGAAGGAGAAGGAGGGTAAAGACTCTATTCTGCTCAACATGTTATTTAAGAACTCTTATCCATTCGAACCGCCGTTCGTCAGGGTGGTTTACCCAATTATCTCAGGTAAGAAAGATTTCTTCTAATTCCGCGTTTTTTTTTCAGATAACTGACCAAAAACTATCATATCAGTTCATAAATAGTATATTATGAAATTATAGTATTTCCATTAAAGGTATATATTTTTTTAAACTTCCCGCTTGTATATAATCTTTAAGTTACTATGGAAACGCAAGATGCACGTACGTCGTAAGCCAATTTGCAAGGTCCAGTTTACATAACAGTAAAAACGTTGACAACAATAAAAATAATAATATAAAATCGATTTTATAAGCAAAGAAGGATACGTTTTAAATGAGAGTTTTGGGCTAAATGAGGAAAACATGTAAGTGCAAAATGATGAAAAGAAATTATAAAAAACTGTGTACCGAGTTTATATTTATGAAAAAAAAATTATAAACTCGTTATGAATGATTTGTTATCGTAAACCCGACAACAACGCATTATTCTTGCGCTAAATGTGACTCTTTATCATACTGAAAGTATATCTTTTGTTTATCTTAAAAATAACATAACATTTAGGTAGAATGTATAATAAAAACACAATATTAATGAAATATATTTATTTACGTTAAAGGTGTGTAACTTTTCCATAATCTAGTTTTAAATCATACCATGGAAATGAGCTTATTTAACACGTTGAAAGCAACATTAAATTACTTGTCTGAGGCAACACTGTCCCATGGAACTGCATGATTTGAGTTATCGTTCAAGCTGCTGGTTTGCTTACAACGTTATTATAGTATAAATACCTCAAAAATAACTCCATAATCGTAGTGAAACTTAAGAAACTAGTCACAACAGTCCATCCTAATTACACACTGAGTTACAGCATGTTAAATCCTTACTAACCAACAAAACATAACAAAATATTTTAATTTTTTTAGTCAAGATCAGTAAACACAATACAGGCCCTTTCCTTTGGCCCTACTGTAGTAGGCAATGTGCAAAGTTATTTTAATTTTGACGACATGACACTTGACAAGTCCAAACGACCTTATTAGGTTCATATCCAGAGGAAAGGTAATTCTTTATGCTGACGACACGTCCATAACCGTCACTGGCAGCACTGCTGAAGAGGTTAACTAAAATGTTAATATAGTTCTGGAAGAATGGAAGACCTGGTGCTTGAGAAATAAACTTTTTATTAATTATTCCAAAACGGTGTGCGTAAATTTTCATATCCGAAATCCACTCACAAATTTAAATTAAATAACAATATGCTTTTTGTGTAGTGAGTCAATGAAGTTTCTGGGTGTCACTCTGGATGCGAATCTAAATTGGTCAAATCATATTGATCAACTTTGCGATAGATTGAACAAATCCTTTTATGCAATTAAATCTCTAAAAACTACTGTAGCCTCATGAGTGTATACTACGCTATGATCTATAGTGCTTTAAGTTACAATGTTGTAGTATGGAGTCAAGCCTCTGATGTAGATCGCGTTTTTAGATTCCAAAAACGAGCTATGCGTTTAATTTATAACTTAAAGTACAGGGAATCTTGCAAGGGTACGTTTAAAGCAAACAGAATTCTTACATTTACGTCAATTTATTTATATAAATTATTAACTTTCATACACACCAAAAAAATAATAATAATATATTTATTACACATACTGATACTTTGTGATACTCGTTTCAAATTCAATTTTGAACTTGATTGGCACAGAACAGTATTTTATACAAAATCCCTGACACATGCTGGTTGCTTTCTGTTTAATCTCTTACCACTAGAATTATAGTCATTAATGCCTCTGCCTTTTTGTACTAATAATAATTCTCTTTAGTTTTAAATTAACTTTTTTTTCCTTTTTTTTATTTTCAGGAGGTTATGTGTTAGTAGGAGGCGCCATTTGCATGGAACTCCTCACCAAACAGGGTTGGTCGAGCGCATACACCGTAGAAGCAGTTATAATGCAGATCTCAGCCACACTGGTCAAGGGCAAAGCTAGGATACAATTCGGGGCGCCGCAAAAGGTGTGCTCGACGGGTCAGTACAGCCTCGCGAGAGCCCAACAGAGCTTCAAATCCCTCGTACAAATACATGAAAAGAATGGTAAGTGCCTATTATAACATTTCAGGGTGCTCACAGATTAGGGAAAACAACGAATCAGGGAAAAGTCAGGGAATTTGACCCATAAACATAAAGTTCATTGAACTTAATTCAATTTTTGATATTGGGGTTTTCTAGAAAATGATTATTGCTTGTGGTAGCCTATTAAATGGGCTGTCGTCGCTTACACAGTAATTCGAAGTCCATACTTCTTGAAAGAGAGATTTATTTTGCTGTTTGTCATTTTTTTAAATTTAAAATTTAGTAGATTATATTTTTACGGTCGTTTGTATTTACTTCTATGTAGTGACATCTACACTGTATCCCCAGCTCTATTAATTGCGTTTATTTTTCAGGATGGTTCACACCACCGAAAGAAGATGGTTAAGTTTCTGTGCCAATTAATTTGTTTAACTCCTTATTTTAATAACTACACATCTCGTGATGTCTGTTTTGTTAATATTCTAAATTTTCTTCAAATTTTATACTTAGTGCCTACACACCATTCATTTAGTTATCTTTTATTTTCCAACCTTCTTCAGAGATTTAATGAAATTATATACATATATTATCACAGAAACGATTTCGAGATAATTAAAAAATTTGTCCTTTTTTTTTAAATAAGAAATATAATAAATCCCTAAAAAATAAATTGGTTTTGAAAACTGTGATTGGTTTATTGAATGTTTTCAAATTTTTTACTTTGACACAAAAATAGAGTTAAGGTAATTTTAAATTAACAGTATTTTAGTTCTCCGACAAAAATATATTTATTTTAACTAATTTTGTAAGACTTATCTTTAAAAAAATTCGAGATCCCACTATTATATGCTATTATAACTTTGGACTCTTGTGATATATTTATTCTTGGGTTAATTCCATGAAATTTTTACATTTTTGTGAGGTGCATATTTTTGCCAATAAAACTTACCGTTTTCTGGGGTGACTTTGGACGGTATGGGTGACTTTGGACACTTTTTAGCCCCTTTGAACCAAATCACGTGTGGGGTTTAAATCCACAACTGCTACACACAACCTCACAACTTGTCCACACGTGTTTTGGTTTAGAGAGTTTTGCGAAAAAGTGTACGAAGTCACCCACACTGTCCAGTCACCAAAGGTACTTGATATTTTTATTTATTTTTTTACACATATAAATTTTATAAGCAAAAATACATGGAAACAGAATACAAAAGTGAGGTTAGGTTTAAACGATTGGCCCAATGGATAAGGGATGATAAGTGATCTAGTGTCCTTACTTGGACAATTCCAAAAATATTTGTAAAAAAATATTCTGTCAAGTTTAGAAAATAAAAATAAACTAAGGGACCCTATCATCTATTAAAAGTTTCAGTAAGTTAAATTAAAAAAATCTCTATTTTTGTGAATAAGTGTATTTTTTGTTTTAAGTAGGCTTAAATTTGGTATAATAAACTCGGCGCAGAATCTATCTGAGTAAAAAAATTGGATTAAGGCAGCTTAATTAATTTTAGTAATATTTTTATTACCCATTTGGTAATTTTTGGCATTTTGGTTAAATTGACTGTCATAGGTTTTACGCTAAGAAAATGTTTTTAAAAATTCATAATGTTCTATTAAAATAATATTTAAAATTACCTGAGCTAGTGATACCTAAAATTATACCAAAATTATAGACCAGTATTATTTTAACTTGTCACATCATCAGGGTTTGGTGGAAGAAACCAGTGTGTTTTAAACCAGGTGGTTTAAACCGGCCTGGTTGAAACTAAAGTGATCGAAATCAAAATATTTTAAATAAAAATAAATATAAAAAATACTGCTGCCAACAAAATAATACTGAAAAAAAAATTTAAAAAATAATAACAAAAATGTTTTTTAAAAAGGTCCTTTTTCCGTAAAACGAAAAATAAATTGAAACAAAAACATTTTTTTTTTAATTTGTTTTTCTCCCTTGCCCCACTCCTATCTAGAGCAATTTTGATTTCGACCAGTTTTGATCGGTTTAAACCAGTGTCGATCGGTTTAAACCAGTTTCGACCGGTTTAAACCATGTTTTGACCAGTGGCCTGGACTTTTGTAACAAAACATTTGTAGATTGATGGTTCAGTCTGCTTTTTTAGAACTTGTCTTTTCTATAATTTTTTTGCTTTTTTTTAACGTCAAAATAATTTTTTGATTTGAATTAATTTGAAATACAAGATGGCAACCTTGCATAGGGTATTAAATTTATTCTACCAACAATAAAACAAGAAACAAATGAATATCAACTTAGATTCTGCGCGCGGTGTTTATATTTGGTTTTTGAATGTCTCTGCCAGTATTGATCGGTTGAATCGTTTATTTTTTTAAATAATAAAATGTATACTATCCAAATATTTTGTTGATAGTAGTTTTTGAAATGTGCAATTACTGGTCAGATGTAATTTCTGTTTTGAGTTTTTTTAAGTTTTTTTTTTCTGTATTATTATTTTTGATATGCATATAATAATGCACTATGTGTATATTTTTTTCTGAATAAAATACAGCTTTTTCAGTTAAATTAATCGTCGTTTTAATAAAGTTAATAGAGATGTATGATAAGACCAGTTGGTTTGGACTATATTTCAGGCGCCGAATTCAAATGTACAGTTTTCCTCCTTTGCCTCTGCCGTTTCCAAGGTGTAAACCACTGTCGAATGTTCGTGTACAAATGAGACTACCAGTTGAATATAAGTTACAATATCCTGACCTTTATTTAAAGGACGGCCAGGTTCAAGGAGGACTCAAGTTAGTTAATGGCTGGGATTGGCTGGGGTGACAAAAAGGGCCATAAATGGCCTAGTTGTCCGGCTTTGGCCAACCCAAAAAAAATTTACTACTACTACAATGTTAAAACTACTGATGGTTTTATATCGATCATCATGTGACCTTTCAAGGGACACAAAGCAATCTGCGGGGAAATGTTTAATTACGACATGAATGGGATGTAAGGCCAATATACTGTTAAAAAAAAAGTGTTTCCCTGCAGATTGCTTCATGTCCCTGGAAAGCTCACGTGATGATCCATCTAAAACCATCAGTGGTTTTAACATTGAAACTTATCTTCGACCTGTTTCAAATAAAAAATCGCCAGTCTCATTGAACTTTAGACCCCATTTCAATCATGTCCTCATCATCCTATGGAACTCAAATTAAGTGCATACTAATCAGTTTAAAATACAGTTCAATCCACCACAAGGTGGTGCTTATCCTCCTACAGGCCACTCCCTATAGGGAGATCTCGGTAGTCTCTTTTCGGAAGTCTTTAAAAGTCTCGAATATTTTCGAGATTTCGAAGATTTTTCAGAAGTATCAGAAATCTTACCGAAAAACTCAAAAGTTATCGAATTATTACTAAAAATCAGAAGTGTACGACTTCTGTCGGAGGTCCGTGTAGAAATATGATGTAGTGGTTTACCCCCTCGCTATTGAGTAAAACCTGAAAAAGATATTTTTGGACCTTTTTCACTATTCATTTATAAAAATAAGAGAAAAAAAACGTGATTACATTCCACACCTCAATAGTTGATTTTTAAATTAAGTTCTCGGGAGCAAAATCCTGTTGGCCATATTGAATTTTGTCACACAATATTTTTGTGTCGCTGTAACCTATTATAGACACTATAATAGTGCCTATGTTGACCATAAATAAACTAAATATTTTAATTGTAGAACAAGAACTCATAAACACAGTTGCGACGATCCAAGGGCAAGTTCCTATGAAGGTGTCTCAATTTATTTGAAAATGTGGCTATTTTTACAAAGTTGCTATACAAAAATAGTTTTGGACTTACAAAAAACTAGACCGTGATGGAAAAATAATTTTCGAAATCGTCACCCCACTATAAAATAATGACTATAGTAGTAAAATTAAAATCAGATGTTCTGTAAATACATATTTTAATATTGCACAATTTTTTCCTGCACAGTTCAAAATACATTTAGGTAACTTGTCTTAGGTTGTAATTATGTGGCTTGGTTCTAAAAGGGCCAATATCACTTTGACAATAGCAGCGTTTTCAAAAAATTATATCAGAGTTGACGTGAAAACTCTGCTATTGACAAAGTGACATTGGCCCGTTTAGAACCAAGCCACATAATTAATTCTTTTTATCTCTGTGATGACTTGGATGACTTGGTCTCTGAACAAATATTTTTTTATAACATTATAAAAAATATATTTAAAAATTTCACTAAAATATAATTTATTTTATAAAAGTAAAAGTGAATAATATTTAACTGATGCCCATTGTCCCGCCCTGATGAATTGAAAAAATCGGAATCCGGTAGGTAGGTTGGCCGCCAAATCCACTACAGTGTTTTGTTTTGTTAAGTTTTTCGAGAAATAGGTGTATATTAAATGTGAGCAAAAAAGTTTGCTAGTTTTAGTATTTTTGCTTATAAAAATGCACTAGTGCCATAGTAAGTTCTGTATTCATTTGAAGTAAATATCGACTTGTTACTTTCTCATGCTCGTTACGAGGTCCTAGGATCTTTGTGTCTCAAAAAAAAATTATTTTTTGGTTCTTTGTACTTATTTCTGTATATCGTGAGGTTAAAGTTGCAAAGTTTTATGTGCACAAAACCACGTTTTGAGTAAATCGAAAAAGAAAATTTTGCTTTCTACTTTTCTTACACAAAATAAACATATGTATTTTACTTTTAAAGCTTTTTATCTAAATCTTAAAATACATACTTCCCAAGTAAAATAAATATTTAGAAATGACATACAACTATGTAAGTATTGAATAATAATAATAATAATAAACGTTTATTAGGCTCTTAACCGAGGTCCTTCTGCCAGTAGAATTTACAAAGTTATTTGCACTTATAATTTTGTATAACAAGGACTTTTTTGTACAAAAAAAATAAATAAATATATATTTATAACTATTGAAAATAATCATTTTTTTTTAAATGGAATGCTATATTTTTTATTTACTCATTAAATGTAGAATTTTATTCTACATTTAATAAAATTCTACATTTAATGAGTAAATAAAAAAATATAGCATTCCATTTAGAAAAATTGAGTTTTTTATGTTTGAAAATCCAAAAGTTTGAATATTAATTTTGAACGATATCATGAATTGTACAAATTCCAATTCAGTATTCCAATTCAACGTAACTTATAAATTCACTGAAATAATTATTTGGAAATTGTATAAGTTATCAGTTATCATGTACACAATTAATTAGTGCAAAAAAAAAGTAAATTGATTTTTTGGAGATACTTGTTTAGTAAAGTAACGGGATGATAAGTGAAAAAGTTGTATTTTATAAAGAACTGGTAATGACCATATGCCCATATGAAGTAAACCATATTATACTACTTCATGTGCAGTAATAATTGTGATGTTTTTCATTTATCTTTCATTTTTTATCTATATTTCATTTACATATTTTCTTAGTGTATGCTGTTTTTAATAATCGCAATTTTCGGAAATGAATAAACTAGAGTTATGACTTTCCAACGTACTGAAAATAGTTTATAGCTTAATTTACACCATGGGGACTATATTTTAAGTCCAGGTACTTTTTATCTACCTAACTTTGTTTATCGCGTTCTGTAAACAGTAGATAAAAAGTACCTGGACTTAAAATATAGTCCTTATGGCGAAAAATAAGCATTTAACTACCAAATTAGACACTATATCATAATAGTACTAGTTTCATAACATACGTTTTTAGCGCACGAGTACAAGTTTAGAAAACGAGCCGCTTGCGGCGAGTTTTCTAAAGTACTAGTGCTCTAAAAACGTGTTATGAAACGAGTGCTTTATACAATTTTTTCTATTTTGCTATAAAATTTAAAAACCTTACATTTAAATTGATGACTGATTTAGGGATTTTTGTTTTGGGTTGGCATTACAGTTTACACTATGTTTAAAATTCTAAGATCAAATGATATTTTGATATATTTTACAGTCATCTCTTCTTTTTTCACTGCAATTAACGAGTTCACAATTTTAACACGGTAAAAAATTACCCAAACACAAAATTTTGTAAAAAATTAAACTTTAAATTGACATTGACATTTGCACGCAAAACGTCAAGAGATAGACTTTTGTATGTTGCTAACCCAACAGAAAAAAAGAGACATCTTATGGGCCTATAAGAACACGCAAAATGCGTGTGATTATGAGCTTAAGAGTCGCAAAATAGAAAAATGGAAGTAGAAAACCTGAATCTGAAAAAAAGAACTAGTAATATTTTTTTTAAGTTGTTAAAAGTCCACTTTTCTGTGATTAAATTATATGGGCACCGTAAAAAATGTAAATATTTCGATTTGTCTATTTTGAAAAATAACACTGCTCAGCAAAAAAAGATTTTTTTTTATTTGCCGGGGAGATTTTAGTTGCGTTTTATTTTGATATATAGCGTACAGTGTTTTTTTTGCCTATAATTGTAGAAAAAAAAATATAGGTCTAATTATTTTTTTGCCGTGGATTGATTCTCTATTAGTGGGGCCAAAAAAGCGTATTTAAAATATCTTTCTTTATTCGTTCGTTTTAAATAGGCTTCTAAATTCAAAAAATTAGTTTTTTTCGCATTTTTTCGATATATTTTGATAAGCATACGATAATTTTTTAAACGATTAAAGATATTTCAAATCCGCTTTTTTGGCTTAAAAAGTCCTATTAATAAAGAACCAATCCACCGCAAAAAAAATTAATTAAACCTTAAATTAAACCATTTAATGCGCGGAGGTAAAACATGGGAAAGCGATTTTACTGGGCAGTGTATTTTAAAGTTATTTAAAGGGCGTATGCTTGGTTAATGGAAACTTGTAACAAGTTTCATTTATGAACGTTGGGAATGATTTTTTTTAGCAATTTGTTTCTTTTTCCGAATTTTTGCTGTGGATAGCAGATTTTATCCTTTGTTTATGTCTCCATACTTATTCCTAGTTTAAAGTTAGTGTTACTTTAGTTAATTAAAAAACAAACAGCTAATAGATTAAAGGTTCGTTTATACATAATTTTAACTTAATTAACTCTAAATCTGACATTTCATTGATTATATTTTTAATTGGGTGATAGTTAATTAGGCATAATTATGAATAAACAAACAATAATGTATATAAACTTTGTAATTCTGTAACAGAATTTCTGTTGGCTGTACTTATATGGTGTGTGTAAAAGTCTGAAAACAATTCAGTAATTATTAGATCTATAGACTAGGTTAAAAAAAATGTTCAGACAGACAGACTAGATTTAAAGTGCAGATTTTTAAATAAAAAAGTTTGTATTTGTAATGCAAATTTTGTACTGATTAAAAATTTTTTGCTAGGTATAACCATTTTTTTAAATTTTTAGATTTTTACAGAAAAATAATTGTCAAATTAAAATATAAAAACGTATATCGTTGGATAGATATTTTTTAGGCATTTAAAATTACATAAGTAACATAATTTGAAAAAAAAATCGGGTAAGTAATCTTACAATATTTTGGAGAGCGAGCTGGAAAAGGTAGACAGGCCAAGAAATAGGTTTGGACTTGCCTCAAACCAGTCTTGGGGGTGGATGACGGTATAGAACAAATGACGATTGAAAGTGAAATAAAAAAAAAGATGCGCTTAAAAAAACTTTACGGCCAAACGGCCATTTTTTAGATAAATTAGTATGTATGTAGATGTAATAATTACTGTTAATAATTATTATAATTGATTTCAGGTTTTACACGCACTATATTTCACTCTCAGAGAGTGACTCTTTAAACCGTTTGTGAGTATGTGCTTTTAGTTTTTAAGATCAATAAACTATTATTATACAAAGTTTTAAATATTTCTTTTTACAAATATTCTTATGAGTTACGAACAATCCAAATTAATCAAAGCACTTTTTACTGGTCCATTACTGGATCCATTTCTGTAACAAGGCGCTTTTTGAGACTCGAACGGCTCCTTTTTACACGCAAACAACCAGATATAGGAAAACATTTAGACTGGTTTACGCTTTAAAAAATAAATATGTAATTACACATCATTCTGCACGTAAATGTGATTTAATGCAAATACATGTAAAATTTACTAGATTTTTCATGTAATTTTACAATTTTACATGTAATTTTAAAATTTTATATGCCCATAAGATGTAAAATTACACGTAAAATCTAATAAATTTAATTTAATTACAGATTTCACTGTAAAAAATAAATATGTAAATTTACATGCAGAATTACATGTAATATTCATATAAAATTTTAAAATTACATGTAACATCTCGTAAATTTTACTTGTACCTGCACGGCAACACATTACCTATGATTCTATTTATTTTTTGCAGTGTAGCTAGCCTATATTCCGTTATTGGTCTGGTCTAAAGAAAATTGTGCAAATACAGAATAAAAATGGTCATCATTTTAACACATGGGGTAAACAGCCCTCAAACTCTTGTACACCAGTGCCACTAGTAGTATTTTTAGGGAAAATGCCATTAAATGCCGCTATTGTTGCATTTAAATGGCAGTCTGTGTATACCAATATATTGGTATAGTCCCGTGAAGGCCGATTTGTTAGACCTGCGTATCCATTTGGGTACCCAGTGTAGATATATCGTCGTATCAGAACAACAAGGTTTCAATTGTCAGTGAGATTGCAGTAGTTGTCAGTATATTTTCTATGATAAATTTAAAATGCTTTAAAAAGTTAAGACTTTTTATAAATATGGATTGCAATATTTTCGTTATTTATACAACATTTTAAACTTTTTAAAAAGTTAAAGCGTTTAAAATTTATCGTACAAAATATGCTGACGATGTCAGTTGAAACCTTGTTTTTCTGACACGACGATATGTTAACACGCTATAGCTTATAAGCTCAATGAGCCATAAAAAACGCCATAGAGCAAGTCATGGACGTCATAAATCTTATCGATTCCCCGTCCAGGGTTAAAGAAAAAAACAGTTTCTTTAGAAAAGAACGTCACGTGTTGTACGTGAGTTTTTCTGGGCAGTAATGGTTTTTCCTAAATTTAAATTGCTGAATTCGTTTGTTCCGGGGTTTTTAAGTCTTTCCATGGCTAAAAATGGTTGGTACCTAGTACATTTTTGCCATTTTGGGCTTATCTGCATATACCGGTTGTTCTATGCCATATTTATATATTCTACAGGAATCCCACCAGTCAGGGAAAACAGGAAAGTCAGGAAAAAGTCAGGGAAATTGAAAATGAAACCTGGATGTCAGGGAATTTGGCCATTTATTCGAAAATTTTAGGGGAAATAGCAATGTTAGTTAGGACGTTTTAACTAAGGAGGACAGAGTAGGTACGACCTACAGTTTTTTGTAATTTTATTATTGGAAGATAATTCCTTAGCCATAACAGGACATCCTACAGTATTACAGCTGTAATACTAGTATTACAATTGTAGGATTAACCGTTTTCGAAAAAAATCATGGTGAAATTTCACGTTTCTAGGACGAAAAATTAAATACCAAAATGTTGAAAACCGAAGTTATTAACGCCATTAAAAATACACCGTGTACATGGGGTGACCCCATTGGGGTCTATAGCAAAAATTCGTTGAGTTGATAGAACGTTTTCACTCATAGATATTCGTTAAATTTACATTTAAAATAAAAATAACTGGTAAAAAATCGTAGCTTTTAGAAAAATACAAAAATCAAAGGTAGGTAATTATAATTAATGTTTTACAAAACCAAATTGAAAAAAAAAATTGAGTATATTTTTATAAAAAAGTAAATAATCAGCTAAACGGTGGCCTTATCGTGACCAATGATCAAAAGTGCGATGATATTGTAAGGCCGTTTAGTCAGATGCCAACAATGGGTTGATGTAGTATATTGATTATTATTTGCCATTATTTTGCCGCTCGGCGACCAGACGTTGTTCCAACGTCAAAAACCGATGATCATTTGCCATCATTTTACCGCCCGTCGGCCGCCGGAACATTGTTTGTTGGCACTTGTCTCCTATTGACGGCGGTCCGCTGCAAATTTCCGATAATGGGCCGCCGTCACTATGTCGGCGTTCCGGCGGTTGACCGCTGGGCGGCCACCGGACCATTGTTTGTTGGATCGAATAGGTTTGTTTAGTATAGGTAAATTATCTTACATGGGGGAGGCGTCTGAAAATCCCTAAAAAATATCTTACGTAACTTGTGCACGAACCTTAACAATAAAACTAATGTTAGTTTTAAAACAAGCCTTGAAGATATGTAATGCTACGCATTCCATTAATGGAATAATATATAATTATATATTATTCACAGAAAATGTTATATCGCATGTTCCCAAATACTTAAAAAAAAAATAAAAAAAAATCGAAAAATAACATTTAAAAAAAAACTGAAAAATATTTTTTTTTTTTTTTCAAAAAAAAAAGATCAAAAAAATTATTTTTTTTTTATTTTTTTTTTGCAAAAAAAATGAATTTATAGTTTTTATTTTATTTTTTAATTTCAACCCCCATAACTTTTTTGTTTTTGGAGGGATTACTTTTAATATTGGTAGAATTGATCATTATAATAAAAGTAATTTTTCCTGAAAAAGTTACGTTAATCGGAATTTTCTTTCAGCTTTTTTTCGATTTTTTTAAAAGTTTAACCCCCATAACTTTTTTGTTTTTGGGGGGATTACTTTCAAAAACTATAGGGATATTTCCCTCGTAGAACTTGATTTTTCCTGAAAAGTCGATCGGATTATTCGTTCTTGAGTTATCGATTTCACAAAAATCGTGACATTAAACACAGAGGGACGGACATTTGAAAAAAACGTTGCTTATTTTTTCATGAAACAAATTTATATCCAAGAATTTTTTGTCTAGGACGATTTTTAGATTTTTTTTTAATTCGAAACTACCGTATTATTTTAGCGCAGGCGCTGCAGCGCGCTGTGAATAATATAATAATCCGTGCGAAGAACGGGCTTCACAGCTAGTATTACGTATAATTGGTTTATTCATTGAAACCACAAAACTATAAATATTTTGATTGAAACATGATAAAAACCAATATGCATTTTTTGCTGAAATCTTACGCGCAAAAATCAAATTCGCGAACAAGATTTAAAAATACACTAGCGACGTTGGCGGCGCCTATCTAGGGATTTTGATTCTGTCAAAACAGTTGTTAGTACTGAAATCTGGCTTTTGTGAGACGAGTGTTGTGAAAAAGGTGAAAATTGTTAAGAATAATTTGTACATATCTCCAATATTTATAATTAATTAAGCAGTAGATGAAGGTTAGTATTGTACAAAAATTAATATATAAACCCAGCAATTCATTAATGCGCAGTACCAAGCGTCATTCTATTATACCCTAATATGTTGATGTACCTATTATATTTCTGGTATTTCTTCTCCAAGAACTTAGTAAATACTTAAATGAACGTAAAAATTCGATTTACTATTAATTAGTCATATTATGAATATTATTATTCAATAGGGCATTATGAAATGGAGGTAGAATTAGCCTCAAAAATCTTGTTGTTTACAGGTTTATAATGAGTTTGTTGAACCTTTACAAAATAACTTAAATTTTAAACAAAGTAGCATACTAAACATAAATATGAGTTATTTACCTGTTAAATTAAAAGCTTAAAATGTATGTAACACTAACAATTTAACTATAAAGAGCTTGGTATCATTACAATTGATGAAGCTAAAATTTTGCCTAAATAGTAACAATTTGTTTTAATAACATTCTTTTTATAGGTAAAGACTGGAATTTTTAAATTTTAATCAAAATCATAGAAATAGTTAAATATTCCATCAGTCCATTTTTCTAATCAGTATACAGGGATGACAATCGGTACTGATAAGGGCCAGAAGCCTGAAAATGCTCAGTGTACCAATATCACTATGTACGATGATTGAAAAAATAAACTGATCGAATATTTAACTAATATTATTATAAGTAGTAATAATATAATAACTAGAAAATGTCTATTATAATTGAAAAAGATAATATAACACTGAGTTTCAATCAATCCTATGTTTATGATCAGAAATCTGACCTAGAGTCTCTTGATCAATTGGTACTTGTTTTGGTGGTTAGCCATATAATATTTACTGGGAATTGAAAAACAAATCTCTAGTCTATAGACAAAAAAGTTTCTTGAAGAAACCTTGTGTCATTTCATGACACATTCTTTTAGAAATTTTCTTGACACTGGTTGCCAAATGCAAAATTCCAGTGTAATTAACATGAGCCAACAAAATATTGACAGTTATGTGGTTTTATTTTAGGTAATATTATGCCACGCAACATTAAGGAAACTAAATATGAAAACAACAGTTCCACAAGAAGAACACACACCTATATGTCATCTGAAGACCAAGCAGCAGGCAAAAAATCGTATTGGACTGAATTGGAGATAACAGGGACCATCCGCAATCTGAGTCCAAACGTATTTCAAATGTCCCAGCTAACTGCTTTATATCTGAAAAACAATTGTCTTCAACGGTTACCTCCAGACATATGTCACCTTGTGAATCTAAGAAATTTAGACGTGTCGTATAATAAACTGAGATCTTTACCGGCTGAATTAGGAGAACTAATTCATCTTAGGTGAGAAAATAACTAGTGAATGCAGTGTTGTATAGTGTATTTAGTGCATGTGTTGGTGTGGTTTGTATAAAACTAGATTTAAGAGCTAAAGAGGCGTTGTTTGCTAGAAAGATAGGGCCAATAGCCCTGTTTTTCACCTCTATATGTAAATATAATTTTTCTATGTGAGATGCATTATAAGCTCACTATCACAGGCATTTGGCAAACCATTTGCCTTTTTTTGTTTGGTTTTGCTTTAAACTGAGATTTTAACCATATCTGCCAGGGTCAATTCTCCTACTCTTTGCAATCCGGGGTTTGGATTTGTAACGTCTTTTAAAGAAAGAATATTTGTTTAAGAAATAAGGTACCTATTAAGTATTATGTAACGCAAATTTTGATCATTTTTTACTTTTTTTGATTTTAATGAAGCTAGGCCTTTAGGGGAAAGTATTATTTTGTTGGCAGCAGTATTTTTCATTGGATTGAGAACTCGCGCATGAGAAAGGTTCTTCCTGAAAGTATTTTTTTAGATTTGCTGAACTGTGCAAACATTAGGCTGGCCACATTTTGAAAAAAAGCAGTAAAAAATCAGGGAAAGTATATATTTTGTTTTTTTTTTTAAACATGGAATTTTTCTGACAAAACTTGAATTTTTATGAAATGGTGCAATCAGGGGGTAGTTTAAAATTTTATAATAAAACATGTTGGAAAATGTTAAAAAATCTGGTGAAATTAACAAAGAATATATGTTGTCACTTTTTTGAAATGCGTTTGAGGGCGCTATGGCGCTACTTCTGAAATTAAATTAAAAAATAGTAAAGTAAAAATTAAATGGAAAAAAATAAATTTCAGAAAAAAAATAGGGAAATATCAGGGAAATTGAATAGAGAAAGCATTTTTCTTGTTTTTATAAGAGGTATTTCGCATTTTTATACTGAAGTTTGGAGATATTGATCTAAAAATACGGATATTATCCCGAATTCCAATAACACCCATTCAAAGGTTTGTTGTTATTCTTAAAAAACAAACCTTAAGAATATTGGAATTATGAAGGTTTTTATTATAAGGGTGGGAGGGTATACTTTCTGAAGAAAAATTAGAAAGTAATCGTTTTATAATACAGAAATAAAAACCCTATTATAAACCTAGCTAATAATACGTTTTTATCCAAGGTTTCTGGAAAAATTTCAAACCTATTCCCGAATATTCCCTATGTTTCAAGATCCTTACTGCAAGATTTCCTGTGTTCAGTCCTGTTATGCTTATTTAACGTTCCTGAATTCCTTACTAACCATGTAAGTTAATTGAATTCTACAGGGTGTCTCAGAATTCAAGCCATTCCTGAAAAAGGCAAATAATTTAACTTCTGGGATTGGATCTAGTGTCCCTAATTAAATCGTTTAAAATGTTTTTATTAGGAAAACATACAGGGTGTCTTAGAACTAACGCACCTATTTTTAAGGGGTGATTCTAGATAAAAGTTTCTATAAATATATGTCCAGAAAAAAAGTTGTAACGGAGCTACACCCCCTCAAAAAAGCCTCCAAAACTTTTTTGGTTTTTATTTGATAACTTAAGAACCCTTTGAGATATAGCAACTAGGTTTTACATGTGATTTAACCTATGTTATTTTCATTTACTTGTTTTGCACAGAGGCGTGCGAAACGGGAAGGCTTTTCACTTTTTTTGTCCCAAACTTATTTGAAAATTTAATTCTAGGTGCGTTAGTTCTGAGACACCCTGTATATTTTTTTGTTAATTTTCTTCAAAAGGCAGTAAATTATTTGTTCTTTTAGGGACAGGTTAAGTTCTGAGACACCCTGTAAATTTTAAATAGTTTTTTAAGGAACAAGACTCTACCCTTTTAGTCATACTGCCCATTACAATAAAAGTCGATGCTTCATACCAAGCAAGTGTCCACGTACCAGTTTATTATTTATTATACATTCACAGCGCGTAACGCTAGAATAGTATCATACGGTAGTTTCAAATTTCCCAAAATCGCCAAAAAACATCCTGGACAAAAAGTTCTTGGATACAAATGTGTTTCGTGAAAAAAATAGAAACTTTGAAAATGTCAGTCTGTCCGTATGATGTCACGATGTTTGTGTACACGATAATTCAAGAACGAATTATTCGATCGACCCGAAATTTTCAGGAAAAATCAAGTTTTATGAGGGGAAGATCCCTATTGTTTTCCCCCCAAAAACAAAAAAGTTATGGGCGTTAAACTTAAAAAAAAAATGAATAAGTTTTTTCTTAATTTTTTTTTTTCAAACATTTTTTCGTTTTCGCTAATAGAAAATAAAAGTTTTTTTTTGAAAAAGTATTTGGGCAAATGCAATATACCATTTACTGTGAAAAGTATATAATGGCATGCCAAAATTTAAGAGGTGATTCTACATCCATGAATATTGGTCCGGAAATGAGCCCTAAGGGAGCGTCGGGCCTTTAAAGTTGTAATAAAAATAAGGTTTTTAAGGTTTAGGCTAGAGCGACGAGCTTTTCCATCTATACAAGTAGTATTAATAAGGGCAATAAGTTTATGTTAATTTATTTTTTTATTTATTTATCCAGACGGACAAAAAGTTTAAGGCTTAATACATTTTTGCCCCAAACTTTCTTATGTGTATTTTTTGGACTTTTTGTAAAAAATATAGACATCTTGAGTAAAAATACATAAAATATGTTATATAGTGTAACACTGTAGGAGCAACCGTTTCCAAAAAAAAATGCAATTAAGGGGAAGTAAAATTTTGTGCCACCCTCGGAGACCATTGCTCCCTTAAGATTGATTTTTGGGAGTACCTGTATATGAGTTTTTTTTCTTAATTTTTAATGTACATTTAACCCGACATAATTGAAATTTTGGTTTTCAACATTTTAGTATTTAATTTTTCGTTCTCGAATCCTGAAATTCCAGATTTAAATAAATTTTCTCGAAAACGGTTAATCCTACAGTAATACTGTAATAAATAGGTACTCTTGTTGTAATACTATTATAACAAGAGTATCTTTTTTTATATATTTTGATGAGAAATCATGTATACAAAAAATAATAAATAATAAACTTACAAAAAAGTTACACAGAAAAAAGTTTTGGACAAAAAACTGATAAGGACTCCCCGTTTCGCACGCCCCTGATTAAAATAAGTACATGAAAATGGGTTTATTAAGATTAGTTCACATTCAAAACCTCGTTACTGTATCTTAAAGGGTTCCTGAGTCATTAAATAAAAATCGATTTTTTTTAACCACTCTCAAAGGAGCATAGCTTCCTTACTACGCATTTTTAGGCTACAGAGCGTGTCCGTCCGGGCCGACGGCGCCCCCTTTAACTTTTGAACGGTTTAAGATATCAACTCGAAATTTGAAATACGTAAAATTTATTTAATAACATAACCCAGATAATTTTTTGGTATATAGTTGATATGCTTAGAGGGCACAATGGAGTCAGGGGAGCAAGGGGAAACATTTTTTTTAATGGAAGGGGGGTCGTGTGATACATTATTTTAAAGCTCATAAAATTCTCTATTTGGCCATACACTTCTTAATTTCTTTTACCATTTTTTTAAGGTTTTTAATTTTCATTTTTTTTTTGCTTAAAGCGATTTTTAACGTTTTTTTTTTGTTGTAAAATTTTATTTATATCATTCAAAATTCGTTTAAAAGTATAATTGACGTATTTGCATCATGAAATAAAGCATTTTTCAAAAATTGTTTGATATTTTTAAAGAAATTTTCACTAAAATTACCATTTTTAACCCTATTTTAAACCCCCAAAAATTACCCAAAAATAAAAAATGTGATCAAATAGAGAATTTTACAAGCTTTAAAACTATGTATCACACGACCCCCATTTCCATTAAAAAAATGTTGCCTCTAACGTGCCTAAGAACATCAAACTTATACCAAAAAAATATTTGGGTTATGCTATTTACTCGTTCCAAATTTCAAGTTGATATCTCAATCCGTTCAAAAGTTAAATGGGGGGGCGGACTTTTGACATTGTTTATAGGAACTTTTTTTTATATTTTCCTTTGTAGAATCACTCTTTTAAATTAATGACCCTATTTATGAATAACCCTGTATAATAGAGTTATTCAAATTTTAGGGAATTGCAGCTGAGCCACAATTTCCTGAGAATATTGCCCTATGAGCTGGGCAAACTATTCAACCTCATGATTCTCGGTTTGATGGGCAATCCGCTCCAGAAAGACATGATGACGATCTACAGTGACACCAACGGAACCCAGAAGCTGCTGACCTTCATGCTGGACAATTTACAAGGTAGGATTTTATCTTTTACACAGATTTTGTGGTAAATACACTGCCCAGTAAGAGCTTTCCCATTTTTCTCATTCGCGCGTGAAATGGTTTTTTTTATTATCAGATTACCTTTTAGCAACCTCAAAAATATACAAATTTTTACGAAAACTACCCCCCGCCTCTTAGGGGGTGGAGTTACAATTTTTTTTATTATCAGATTCACTTTCAGCAACCACAAAAACCCCAATACACCAATTTTCACGAAAACTACCCCCACCCCTCAGGGGGTGGATTTAGAATTTCTTTATTATCAGATTTATTTTCAGCAACCTCAAAAACCCCAGTATACTAGTTTTTACGAAAACTACTCCCCACCCCTCAGGGGGTGAAATTAGAAAAAAAATAATATCAGATTCCTACTAGTCGGCCCTAAAAACCCCTACATACCAATTTTGACGACGCAGAAAATGCATAGGTTTTGCTTCTATACACCTGTATTACCTGAAAAACTTGACAGCTCTAGTTGAGTCAGTGTCATGTCAAAAGTTTCATATCCCTGGACTAAAAGCAATGGACAGCCGTCCAATACGTTAGGCAACATAAATTTAGGTCTTCAATACCAACCCAAAAAGAAAATTCCCTAAAAATATTATATTTGGATTTTATCACAGTGCAACAAAAAATGTGCATTATATGCAAAATTATTAAAGAATACATAAAACAGCTTATTAAACACAAAAACAAGTACAAAATCTTCACACACAACAGGGTATTATTAATGACTGTCAAATTAAAAAGTAGGTCATAAGTTCCCAAGGAAACATGAGACCTACTGTACACATAGATGTGTTGTAAAAATTTAAAAAAAATTGTGTTTACTAAAAAAAAAGCAAATATCTTACGTTTATGTAATTTAAAATATAATCTAAAATGTTATTTTTACCTAAAATATGCATAATTTTATTTCAAAACAATAATAATTATACTTTTATCTCTTTCTGTAGAACTTCTCTCTTTATCTAATCTAAATAGGCGGCAGTCTATTAATAAAATATACTTACTTTTCATCAGTATTGGATAGGCAACTTATAATATACATATATGTATACATTATTGCCTACTGATAAATACTGAATCAAAGTTACATTCCAGTGGTTTCACCTAAGAACGATCAAGCGCATAGAATATAATTTTAGTTATCTGTAAATTAACTATAAATTCTTGTTTCTAAAAAGATCGTTGATCAGGCCTGCAGGAACCGTATGAACTTCATTTATTTCCGAAAACGGTAATTAATTGAACAAATATGTACAGTTTTTTTATAGGAGAAAGTATTCTTTTGTTCGTAGCAGTTTTTTTTATATGTAGTGCGATAATTAAGTATCCTTCAAGATCTCATAAAAAAATTGTTGATCCCGATATCGAACATAGCCCAAACCGGCGATATTATAAATAGAAAAAGAAGAAAATATTCGGAGACCCTGATAGTCAGTCAGAGTTGATACTTTCATTACAATAACAGGGTCGGACAACAGGAATTTTAAATTATTTCTAATTTTTGGTGAGTTTCTTTAATACATACCTATGCCGAATAAGATGATATGTATGTATACAGACGTATAATCTTCTTCGGCATAGGTATGTATTAAGGAAACGTTCAAGTATTACGTAACGCAAATTGTACCAAAATTCATACACTTCATACCCAGTTTCTCGCGTTACTAAAGGCTGTAGAGATTTCCTGTTTTGGCTACCCCCAAATAGGAGGGGGGGGGGGGGGGGTGTTAAGGGGGTAGCTAAAATATAAAATCTCTACAGCTTTTAATAACGCGGGAACCGGAGTATGAAGTGTATGAATTTTGGTACAATTTGCTTTTCCTAATACTTGAAGTTCCCTAAAAAAACTCACTAAAAATTAGAAACGTGAAGTTGATTATAAGCTTTTTAATTTTATTTAATAATAAACTACGTCACTATAAGAAGTTCAGACGTTTAGAACCATGAATGAATTTTCAAACTGAACTAGAAATAATTTAAAATTCCTGTTGTCCGTCCCTGTTATTGTAATGAAAGTATCAACTCTGCTAATAGTATGTTAAAGTGCTAGCTTGTGGTATTATGAAACGAATGCTTTATACTATTTTTTTATTTTGCCTTAAAAAAAAACGTACATTTAAATTGATCTAAATATTAAGTTATGGTTTTTGGTAAGCATTTCTCTGTGTGTAGCCGAGTGAAAGTTTTCAGCTGTGCCCAATTACGGTAATGATTCATCGTTGTTTGAATTCGGTTTTCTAAACGACAACTAGGTTAAACGAACACGGTGATCCGAAAATAGATTCAACCCGAAAGTGCTCGAGCTCGGGGTTTCTTTTCGCTTTCAACCTACCTCTGCCGAGCTCGAGAAGAAACTTTCATATGGCTAAAAAAAATCCAGATGTTTTTCTCCGTTTTAAACCAAATATATATATATATTAAACTAGATGAAACGTTGCAAGCACCCTGTCAAAACATCGGCACTATTGTACACTAGAGCCATCTAGTTTGCAAATTTTAAACTAGGTGTTTTGTTTGATTTTAAATTCTGTATCTTTAAAACATTATATTCTAGCAAAAAACTGTATATAACATTTTTTTATAGGGCTTAAAAAGAGCTTTTATTTAAAATATATTTTTTTTAATCGGGTTATAAGTATGTGAGATATGCTAAAAAAACCTTTTACTGCTTTAAACGCCAGGTTAATTTTCTCATGGGCAATATCTTACTTTACCCACTAGTACCATAAATAACTATACCCTCTTTTAGAAAAGGCAGTTTTTTCACAAAATACTTACATTTTAGGAATTGGGGTGTGTGCGTTTATCCCGGGATTCCATTTAATTGATCTTACGAGCCAAACGGCTTAAATAAACAGTAACAATGTTGATATTTTTAAAGCCATAAACTTGCAATCATAACCTCAAAATTTAAATTTCTTCAATTTTTGATAATTATCGAAAATTTTATACTCGGGTTCATATTTTTCTTTTGATTTGGGTGGTATAGTATTTAAAGTAGCCACTTTTTCTTCTTTTAGAATTTCCTCAGGGACAAAAACGCGGTAAAATAAATCCTGATTTTAAACTGTCAAACTTGCAATTGTTTTTTTTTGTATCGTGCCGCCTACTGTTTCGGCGGCAAGAATGAAATAAAACATTGTTTGTACATAATGCATTATTAAAGATCGCATTTTCTTATCATTACAAATGTATTGGATAAAATTTTGTATGGCACACGTGGGTAATTAGATATTGTCCACGAGAGAATGCTTGACCCACGACGGCCGTAGGCCATAAATAACTATTTTTAGTCCTTTTTTGAATTTCTAACTGTATTTAAACTTTAAATATTTACTTCTGTTGTATTTTCTGATTTTAACAATTTAGTTAAGATTTTTTTCTAGGTGGCCTCAATTAATTAAAACAGATTTTATGTAGCATTGTTTGAAATCATCTTTTTAAGGTAAATATACTGTGAAAACTAGACTGCACTAGGTATAACATTTTTTTGTTTGTTCAAAAGAATGAATAGATTTCTTTTTTTCAGCCTCTATTATTGTTTCGCGGTGTTTTATTGAATATTGTTATAGAATTGTGCTACTTTGAGAAAACTAATTGCATATGAAGAAAACACAAGGCTAACTATCTAATATTTTAGCTACTTTCCATTCAACTGAGAACTAAGTTCATACTAAGCCACCCTACTACTTTTGACGTTTCTTTTGGACACACAACTAAGCCGCTAATCACTGGAGCGTGTACTCGCGACCTTCGCCTAAGTAAAGTAAAAAGTGTTCTCGACTGATTTTTTGCCTCGACTCCGTCTCAGCAAAAAAACTTCAGTCTCGAACACTAGAGACTTAATTCGCATACTAGCTGTATAATATACTATTAATCAAGGTAGATCTTTATTCCCGTGTTATCTTCATACTATAGACTACAAATAAGGATTAGCTTTAAATATTTATAAGAGAAAGTGCACAGCACCACTTTAGACGCTATTCGTTTACGTGTAACGACAAAATTACAGATTTTATTTCGCTTTCGTTTAATACCCGGTTTCGTTTAACCACTAATTTTAAATAATTTTTATAATTCGGCACCTACCAAGACACCTACCTAGAAAGGTGGTGAGGTATTGTATTCATTTGGTCATGTTACTTTCGCCGAGAAAAATCTTGCGTTATAAAAATTCAAAACTGTATTGATTTTTTTCACGCTTCTTGACGTTTTATGTCTAAACCAAACGATGATTTCCTTAAAAATAAATCTGTCTGCCCGGAAAGGTGTGTATCGGATTTTAGGCTAAACACGCAAAATAACAGGATATTGCTGCCAACAAAAAAATACTTTTATCCAACACCCTCACAGAAACACTTGTTTTGAGCACTATTTTAAATGTCAAAAGTGACTTTTTCCACTAGTAATTTTTCACCCACTCTTTTACGTACAGCTTTTGATCTCACCCAAAATTAGTTACATACCCTATTAATTAAATATTATAACTATTCTATAAATAGAAGCACGTTAACTAAACCATAAAAATTAAAGAAAACCCCAAATTATTCTTTAGTTTTTGAATAAAATACTGTCCATTTTGACGTTTGTAAGAAATGTAAAACTAGCAATTGTTTTTTTAATAGGCATACTTAGGCCATGGCTACCAATTATTTTAGTATTAATAAAACTTAATCTTAATATTTTTGACATAATTTTTCGCAAAATTATAGATTTTTATTTAAAAATAAAAGGTGTTGGATAAAATTAAATTCTCAACTCGTGTATTAAGTGATTTTATCCACTTAATACACTAGTTAAGAAAATAACTATTCCCTGTAACTACTACTTACAATATTCCAGCCATCGAAATAATTTTTTAAAGTTTCGCGACGTCTACACCCCAGGCGTCGCGGGGTCCAGTTCTATGCCAAACGTAGCCAAACACATTTATCCCAGGATTTTTACAGATCTTAAATATTTCTTTTACTTTTTGAGTAATCGGCACTGAAAGTTATAACTATATTTGAAAATAACATATTTTCGTGTTAAGACCGACAGCTTCAGTTTAATCTCTGAAGATGTCTAGTAAAAACAGACGAAACGTCAAATTTTAGAGATTTTTACCGAGATTTTACAACGCCTCCAGCTAGTTTTCCCCCTTGAGGTAATATTATTTAGAAAGCACATAATTACTTCTCGGCCATTCTTTTGCAACCGGTACCGAGTGTTAAAAAAAAAGTTAAATGAAACCAAAAAAGATCCTGTGTCGTATTAAGATAAAAACTTACTCTTTAAGTTCCGATAATATTTTTTAGATTTTTTTCTGTTTATTTTATAGGTTTTTTAATGGTTTTTGGTTATTTTTTTTTTGTATTTTATGTTTTAGATTGAGACATATTTGTGTTTCAAGTGTCAAAATGTAACGTCAGGTACCATCGCGGCCAATAAATCCAGCTACACCCAAAAATGATACATATTAAAACCAACTTTAAAATTTTACAGACATCTGTAATACTTAAATTTTAAATTTTGACAAGAAATGTCAAATTGAAACCATCATCTGCTGCGTTTTTACTGTTGATGGTTATGAATACCTTAGACCGAATTCTACCAATATCCACTGTAAGTTTGCTTTGGCCATTCTTTGAAAAGTAAACTGACCTCGAGGTTTGGATATATCCTGATCAGAACTAGCGTGTATTTAGACCTTGACTATTTTATATTTGTATATTGATATTAATAACACTAAAATATAGTTGTTTATTATGTCAGAATGACAGCATGCCTAACCCTACTTTTTAAAAATGACATATAACGCATTCTTCTTCTTCTTCGTCGCATATATCACGATTTACGCAACTCTAATTTTAAATATTTGGTATTCCTCCGCAAGGATCTTTGCTGTAGCTGGATTTATTGACCGCGATGGTACAAAAAGAATGGCTGTTCAAAAAAAGTTTACATTGAAAATACAAAATAAAAGTCCCATGTTTTGATATGGTTTACGCATGCAATTGTTCATCTGATTTAATTTTTAATTTATCAAATTAATTTGTTTGTGTGACCCGGTTACACTAAAGGACCAGGAACTAACTTTCGATGGTGTAGTACTTTTACATTTCATTTTCGACGACCTACATTTTTAAGCATAAAATTTATAAATAAATACTGAACACAATCCATGCGAAAAATGGGCATTACGGCTAGTATTACGTAGAATCTAAGACTATCAAAAAAAAAAAACCTGAGGAAACAATTAACAACAATTAAATCTGAAAGTTGCTGCTGCTCAAAAAAAAAATGCTTTTTCTTTAAATTTTTTATCTTCATCAACTTAATGACCAAGACATACCTCCCAACTCGAAATCGCTATGAAATAGTTGCTCTTTCGCGCTTCTTCTAGGATTATTTCACTTTATTGGACTCCAAAGTCCCCGATTTTTTAAAACGGGTACCCATTCTGGATGTGTGTCAATATCTTTTAATCGGTTTATCTTCAAAACTAATGATCCTACGACAAAAATTATTAAAAGTGTTCTTGCATTTTATTTAATATTAGGCGAGTTGTCGCCAAGAATATTTGTTTTTGTCCACTGTGCCTCCCCTTTCTTACCCCAATTAAACCCTTAACCCCTTCACAGTGAGTGACCTCTATAGAGGCAAAAAAGTTCGTGCTATTAATGTGTATGACCGCTATAGCAGCATCTAAAATTTTCAGTTTACCATTAGTTTATTTTCCATGATTTGGTAACACCACGGGGTTGTTGGGGCCGCTGATTACGAATCTAGTGCCAGTTTTCCAAAATTCAAAATGGCGGATCCAATATGGCGGATTAGATTTTTAAAGTTGCTCGGATTTGCTTGAAAATTGGTTTTTTGGGGGTTTTTGGGGTCGCTGATTACGAATCTGGTGCCATTTTTTCAAAATTGAAAATGGCGGATTAGATTTTTTAAAGTTTCTCGGAGAATTTAATCTGATATTTTGAATTTTGGAAAACTGGCACCGGATTCGTAATCAACGTCCCCAAAAACCCCCGAGTACCAAGTTTCAAGCAAATCCGAGCAACTAAAAATCTAATCCGCCATATTGGATCCGCCATTTTGAATTTTGGAAAACTGCCACTAGATTCGTAATCAGCGGCCCCAGCAACCCCGTAGTGTTACAAAATCATGGAAAATAAACTAATGGTAAACTGATAATTTTAGATGCTGCTATAGCGTCATACACATTATTGGCACGAACTTTTTTTTGCCTCTATAGAGGTCAATCACTGTGAAGGGGTTAAGGGTTCAATTGGGGTAAGAAAGGGAAGCACAGTGGACAAAAACAAATATTTTTGGCGACAACTCGCCTAATATTAAATAAAATGCAAGAACAGTTTTAATTTTTGTCGTAGGATCATTAGTTTCGAAGATAAACCGATTTAAAGATATTGACACACGTCCAGAATGGGTACCCGTTTTAAAAAATCGGGGACTTTGGAGTCCAATAAAGTGAAATAACCCTAGAAAAAGGCGCGAAAGATCAATTAGCGATTTCGATTTTTTCCTTTTCAATTACATATTTAAAGTAGATAATTACCGCGTGCACTTTCTATCTAGTGTCAAATTACATGGAAATATGTACTTATGTGCGATATTTAAAGTTGTCCATCAGAAAAGTAACAAGTTTTCCTATTTAAAAGAGAATAGGTATGGAAAAAAGCGTGTGTCAAAAAATGGGAATTTTTATTGTAGGAATTTACCATTTTGGCTGCCATATCGGAAAGAATAAAACGCCGGTTTTTGTTTGCTTTTACCAATTATAGGTAACTATAGTAGGGGAACTCGGGTCGGAACGGGATGGTTAACGTTTATGGCAAGCAATTAGGATTATTTGAAGAAAATCTTCAAAAAATTGTTAAATTATCGTTTATTTAATATGTTTCGAACATTATGATGTCACAAATTTTACCAAAAGTTATAAAAATATATTAAAAAATAGTCACAAAAAAATGCATTTCATCCCGTTTTGCCCCATACCCGGGGCAGAATGGGGTATGTTATTTAAATATCGAGATACTTTAATTTTACGGTGATCGCTTCCACAGCACGTTAAACGTTCTCTCAGGACCAGGTTTGCCTGTCAGTTTTATAACGTTTTACTTTATCTGTGAAAGAGTTATGTTTAATTTTATTTATTTATTTATTTGAATTATTGTCGTTATTCCATACCGACAGACTGGGTTCTTTTTTTACGAACGAAAATATGTTTAATTAAAATCATGGTGAGATGTGCCTTAAGGACGTCACGTTTGGCGGTGTAAAGCTAAAAAAAATGCCAAACCTCAATAAATCTTGGCTTTCTAAATTCACCTCAATGATAATTCGCGTATGCGGGGTGATTCAGGAGATGGCAGTGTACAGGGTGATCAGTAAGAGGCATGCCAAAATTTATAGGTCGTAACTCAAGTTTTGGTCGTTTTTAAAATTTTTGGATTTTCATACAAATAAATAACTTTTCTACATATTATGTATCCAAGCCAAAATAGATAAATAATAATCATAATACATGATGAAATGCTAACCTAGTTTGCCGCATCTCAAAAATTCTTAAAAAAAAACCTAAACGATCTATACGTAACTCATTTTCTAAGCAAATTCTACGTCTTTTTAGCTTAGACCGGCAGTATTACTCCTTTAATATTAAATTTAGGTGTTTTGGCGAAGAATACTTTTTTGTTTAGTTTTTAATGAAGAATCGCCCTGCGACATTAAAATTTTATTGTTTTTTTTTGTTCCATCTTCGAAGGGCTCATTTCCGGACCAACCTTTATGAAAACTTTTTTCAGTATTATAGTCCGTACTTGTTTTACACACACACTTGTCGATTAAAGGTCTTACGATTTTCTAAAGAAAAAACTTAATAGCTTTACTTTTTGTTGGGGAGTGTTATCATCTGACGATCATACATACTATAACACAATTAGTGATTGAAACCTAACGTGTTTTAATTATATATTAAACTGTAATTACAGTTTTCTGAAGTGTAGATGTAAGTAATTACCACATATTTTATTAATACGTAAATTTGTAGTAAATGTGTACGCTGGGTGTTACCTGTAAGGTTTTTTTAGGAAACCTTTGCATTTTATTACTCAATATTTTAATTACATCGAATACCATTCTTAGGAATTAGTTCCTCATTGCACGATTCACTCACCGCAGTAATGAGGAGAATCCAGCGCATGCGCACTGATTTTCTTATTTTTGTTTTAACGTATGCCAAAAATTATTTTAAGCTTATGTAAATTTCTTTTGCAGAATTTTACAAAAATATCTATTTTTTTCTTATGCATATTGTTACACCAGGCGAGCATTTATTTTTTAATTAGCTAAAGCTCAATTATTTATCCTAAATATCCTATTTGATTCCTAAAATATATCTGTATCTGAAAAATGCCTCCAATTAAAAAAAAAACACCAAATCAGCAAACTACTAAACCATTATTAACGTAAACCAGCGCCTTCCATTAAAAAAAAAACACCAAACCAGCAAACTACCAAACCAAACCATTGTTAACGTAAACCAACGCCTCACATTAAAAAAAAAACACACACACCAAACCAGCAAACTACCAAATCAAACCATTGTTAACGTAAACCAACGCCTCCCATTTAAAAAAAAAACACCAAACCAGCAAACTACCAAACTACTACTACCGGTACACTAGTTTTTTTGTTAGAATATATAGCAAAATACTGTTAAAATACTCAAGAATTTCTGTTTGATTTTTTTAATGAGGGCATTGGTTTACGTTAACAATGGTTTGGTTTGGTAGTTTGCTGGTTTGGTGTTTTTTTTTAATGGGAGGCGTTGGTTTACGTTAACAATGGTTTGGTTTGGTGTTTTTTTTTTTAATGGGAGGCGTTGGTTAACGTTAATAATGGTTTGGTTTGGTAGTTTGCTGGTTTGGTGTTTTTTTTTATGGGAGGCATTTTTCAGATACGATATTTCAGAATTTAGAAGGCGATATATTTTAAGAATCAAATAGGATTATACCTAGGCTAAATAATTTAGCTTTAGCTAATTAAAAAATAAATGCTTGCCTGGTGTAACAATATGCATAAAAAAAAGTAGATATTTTTGTAAAATTCTGCAAGAGAATGTTGCATAACCTTAAAATAATTTTAGGCATACGTCAAAACAGAATCAGTGCGCATGCGCTGGATTCTTCTCATTACTGCGGTGAGTGAATCGTCTAATTGCACTTTTCAATCTCTGACGGTAAAAATGTATACACGGTGTTTGCAGTCTTTTGTCGTAGAATAAAGCATAGGAACATAGGTCCGAAAACAAACCTTAAGAGATTTACGACCCTTTAAAATTGTACTAAAAATAACGTTTTTAATTAATTACTCAAGTACCCTTTGAGCTAGAGCGACGAGATTTTGCATGTATACTATTACATTAATTAATTAGTTTAATTATTTTTTTTTGAATCTATCCAGAGGCGTGCCTAGACGGACAAAATGCGTGAGCCTTAACATATTTTTGCCTCAAACTTTTGTATGTGTATTTTTTCGGATTTTTTGTAAAAAATACAAGCCCTTAAGTAAAAATACATTAAAAATGTGTAGCGTAACACTGTAGGAGCATCCAAACTGTTAAAAAAAAATGCAATTAAAAGGAAGTAACATTTTGTGCCACCTCGTGTGCCACCAAAAATGTTACTTTTTAAAAGGCTATTACTCCTTTATTATTAAATTTAGGTGTTTCGGTGAGGAACACTTTTTTTTTCTTAATTTTGAATGAAGCATTAAAATTTTATTGGTGTTTTTTTTTATTCCCCATTCAATATGTCCATCTTCGAAGGGCCGTTGCTCCCGTAGAGCTTATTTCCGGACATATGCTCCTTGGTTTGGACTTTCGTGTTTTGTGATGTAGAATCATCCCCTTTATTTAATGCCAAAAGACTGCAAACACCGTGTATACAGGGTGATTCAGAAATATATATTTGCATTTTTAGTACATCTTGACCACTTCAGAGGGCGTCTTCCAAAAGACACTTTTTAAACGGCTCCACAGATTTTGGGCTTTCTGTAACACATAGAATAAAAATTCCAACGGGATTCTATTTATAAGACTAAATACTAGTAACTAAACCTAAAAAATATTCTATTTTTAATATTTTTATCATTTTATAAATATTTTTTTGAAAAATGAAAAAAAAACGCCATTAATTTTTTTAGAAAAATGATTTTAAAATGATTATTAAAAATAGAATATTTTTAAGGTTTAGTTACTAGTATTTAGTCTTATGAATAGAATCCCGTTGGAATTTTTACTCTATGTGTTACAGGAGGCCCAAAAACTGTGGAGCCGTTTAAATAGTGTCTTTTGGAAGACGCCCTGTGAAGTAGTCAAGATGTACCTACTAAAAATGCAAAAAAAAATAAAAAAATATATTCTTTATATGTTTAATAAATATGTCCAAAAGAAGTCAGTTCAAAAAATACTATATTCTTTTCACAAAAAAATAAATAAAAAGTTTATTTTTTTTTCAATTATGAAAAGAAAAGTCCCCTTAAGTCATAAAATTATATAAATCATGCTTTTACGCCATAAAAATTTGTTCATCGAAGTTAAAATAATTAAAATTAATGTTTATTATAAAGGCTGTTTGTACTTCCGTAGAAAGTACTGCCATGCACGAGAAGGTATCGGGCACAGCTTTATAGTTGACAAATCCAGAGGACGCTGTAATAACTTAATCATTATTAAAATAAAGTATACCCTACAAATTAGTTAAAACGCAAAATACAACATCCCAGAGTCCTTAATATTTTTTTGCACATTTTTGACTAAAGTTAAAGCTTGGACTTTTAAAAAAGTGGCTATTTTCTTAAAAACTCGGTTTTCTGGGGGGCTTTCACCCACCATTACCCCTCCTGGATCAGTACCTGGCCGGGTCACATTATGTAACTCACATAGATAAGATAGCTTACTATGAAACACTGCGGACAAAGTTAAAAACAATGTTTTTTGTGACTCGACATTGTAAATGCAACAAAACACATATTTTTAAATAAATCAATTAATGTTATTTAATAATTTTATCAAATCAGTGCTTAAAAAAGATTTTTATATAATTTTACACATATTTACAAATTATAATGCAAAAATTGAAGGTTATGTCAGATTGTTGTGACAGATATCAGGTTTAAATATTTAACAATAGATGGAGCAGTTTTAATTTTTTGAACTAAATTGATAAAAAACTGGTCAAATATTAAGAAAAACTAATAAACTTTAGGTAATTTTAACGCAAAACTTTAAATTGCAATAAATTATTCAATATTTCATGGTAAAATATATATATTTTTGCTAATTTTGCTACAGTTTTCTTTACTTTTATAAACAAGAGATGGCACCACATGTGCTCATTCTAACACTTGATACGGAATATTCATACCGTATCTAGAGCTAGAATGGATTCATTCTGTGTTTGAAAAGTGTGTGTATTTGCTTACATTCTCAAGCAGTCGTAAAAAAAGATATTTTTGTAAGCGATCTGGGAGTTAAAATGAAGGTTCACGCTCACAAATAAGAAAGGAATTAGGCTCAAGCCTTTTAAGCTCATATCTGACCATCTGCCTGCACCAGACGATAAATTCTGATAAAATCAGGTCAGAATTCAGTAATTTCATAAATTCTGATGCTAATAAAAACTATAGTTTCGTAATCAGCGCTTAAAAAAACCTGAATCTCATTATATTGCGATGCAATATGTTTTTTAAAACGTCTAGATCTAATTTTATTACGCCAAACCAGGTGCCATTTGATGATATCATGGTCGAAACAACACCTAAAACCAAATTTTTAGGCATTACTTTAGATGAAAATCTTAATTGGAACATACATGTAAACGACTTGAGCAGGAAACTGAACGCTGCACTCTATTCCCTCCGAATACTTAAACCATATGTAAACCTTGACACTCTTAAAGTAGTCTACTCGTCAAATTTCCAGTCAATTTTAAAGTATGGTGTACTTTTTTTGGGACAATGTACAAATATTAAAGAAATTTTTGCAATACAAAAACGCACAATTAGAGTTATTTTTGGTTTAAAATTTAGTGAGTCATGCATCCAAACGCTTTACATTTACTTTAAAAATTAAGGTATTTTTACCATCGCTATTTAAAAATACAGTTAGGCTTTAAATTTACTAAAACAATTGCTGGCAATAAAACGCCTACAATAATTGCTGGGCATGTTTTTAGAGTGCACTTTTTTATACTACTATACTTCGAATGGGAAAGGTTTTGACTTTATTTGCGCTTTGAGTGTCGTTTATTAATGAGAGATACTGGCAATCTGTACCTTTAATCCAAAGAAGGTATTAATTTAATATTTCTGCTTCGAGAATCGCATAAGAAAAGTCATATATCATATTGCTCGCGATTAAGACAACTGTTAAGTTTAAAACATGATATTCATAATTTGACTGGTTCAAGAAACAGGGCTGGATTTTCTGTTTTTTTTTCTACTTTTTTATTATAATATAATATTATTTTTCCACTACTAGCTTTATATTAAGAACATACCATTATTTATCATGTTTTCAGACTGTGAAATCAATGTCCTTCACCTATAGCAATAATAATTTTTTCTGTCCTAGTAGGAGTAAATTTTATAAACAATTGATTTCTGTCACTTTAGATGTTTCAGTTTTTTTTTTTGAATTTTTGCTAATTAAACCCAAGAAAATAGCTTTAAATAACTTTTTATTTATTAAATATAATTAATTATACCGAATTATTACCAATTAATACAATCAATAATTAGCTAAATATTATAAAAAAAAAATTAAAAAAACTAAATTTTTAAATGTTAGTTCAAAGTATTTATTTGAGAAAATTTCATTGATCAAGTCTACTTGATTTTTATCAAAATTTCAAGAAATATAATTTCTGTTAATAATTTATTTTATTATTTGAATAAAAATAGTTTAACCTCTTCAGGGACATAGGCAAATATGTGTACGTTGAAAAATAAATTCGGCAAAATGAAATTCACCGAATTCCTTATTGCTCAGTGTCTATAGGTGTTGCCATTTGCTATGTTTCCAATCAGAAGTGACATCCAATGGCCAAGATTCGCATATCTTCAGTTGTTTACTTGTTTTGACAATAAAAATCATTTTTAACTTTTGCTACTAAATTAATTTAAACAAAAAATTCGTCCCTGAAGAGGTTAATAGTGCTAGAAGTGAAAAAACTAATATAAAAACCACTGTAGAGAAGACTATTATAGCCTCGCACTCTTAAATACGCTCGACTATAAAAAATGTCTTCTCTGCCTTGGTATATAATTACTATTATTTATTTCCTTATTGGGGATTTTTTTAGGACTTTTACATGAAAGAACTTTGTACCATAATAGTTTAAATAATTTTTAATTGTAATCAAAAAACTTTTGCATATTTCTTTATATCGAGGCCCCTGACGCAGTAAAACTAAATTACATAGGCTTAGTTTACACCATGGGTACTAAATTTTAAGTCCAGGTACTATTTATCTACCTATCTCGGTTTACAAAATATTATAAACAGAGATAGGTAGATAAAAAGTACCTGAAATTAAAATATAGTACCCATGATGTAAACTAAGCCATAGTAAATGGTTATGTTGCGACAGACCGGTATGTTAAAAATTACATAGTCCATAATGGCAATATTACATTCTTTTACACAAAATTAAATCTTTTAACACATTTTTACACAAATTCATGAATTATTCATAGTACATACATAGTAAATTTACTTAGCTTCTTATGCAAACTTATGTATTTTTACATTACTTTACATTCAGATTTTACAGTGTAGGGGTGAATCACTACAAAATATTTGTGCAGGGAGATTTTTGTATAACTTCCAAGATTTTTGACATAAAACATTTTTAAGCTTTTCGATGAGATTTATAAAAACACCCCAGAAATCTGGTTAAAAATTAACGACATTTTCGATATTTTTTTGATTTTAAAAAGATTTTTGAATACCAACAATTTGTACAAGGACTTTCTTCCCATACACGCTAATCTTGAATACATATTAAGATTTAGTGACTTGCCAACGCAAACCATGAGTTAATCCTGCTATTAGGAGGTCTACACATTATAAAACCATTAACAGTAGAATCTGAGGAGCTCGGTTTTGGAAGATAATGGACTTTTTTCCTTAGAAATTACCATAGCGGACTTGATAAAACTTTATTTTATACTGTTTTAGAATACTCGATATAAATTTTGGTCAGAGATTTCACATCCGTTCACATAAATAGTCTATCAATTCTCAATTCAGAAAAATATAGTTGCAGATGTATTTGGTAGGTTATTTTCTAAAAAAAATGTATTGTAATGTATTAAAATTTAATATCAGTCATAATTTGTCAGAACAATAATTCAGTAATAATAAGTGTTTGACAAATAATTTTTTGATACACTAATTTGCATATTTTTTGAGAAAATAAGATGCAAAAAAACTCAGTGATACTTTTTTCATAAATGGAAATCAATAGACCGTTTCTTTGAATGGATTTAAATTCTCTGTTCAAAATTTATATAGAATAAGCTAAAACAGTATAAAATGAAGAACTATTAAGTCGACTGTGGTAATTTCTGATGAAAAAAGTCCATTATTTTCCGAAACCGAGCACCTCAGATTTAACTGTCAATGTTTTATAATGTGTAGACTTCCTACTAACAGGAATAACTGTTGATTTGCTTTGGCAAATCTACTACTAAATTTGTATTCAAGATTAGCTTGCATAGTGATTCACTACAAAAAAACAGCATATGCTTCCACACTATTTTACTATACATATTTACTATTTAAATAAAATTTGTGCATATAACAAGAAACTTATTTCTTCACAATCGCTTCCTTATAATAATAATTTTTAGTTTACCTTATGAGCAAGCTCGTATAATTACATCAGCACATAATACTAAGAGTGCCGATGTATTGAAATCTTCGCCGAAAATTCAAAATCTTTGACCACGTTTTTTTCACATTTCTCGACGTTTTAGACCATTCTGAGTCTGTCTGTCTGTCTGTCTGTCTGTCTGTCTGTCTGTCTGTCTGTCTGTCTGTCTGTCTGTCTGTCTGTCTGTCTGTCTGTCTGTCTGTCTGTCTGTCTGTCTGTCTGTCTGTCTGTCTGTCTGTCTGTCTGTCTGTCTGTCTGTCTGTCTGTCTGTCTGTCTGTCTGTCTGTCTGTCTGTCTGTCTGTCTGTCTGTCTGTCTGTCTGTCTGTCTGTCTGTCTGTCTGTCTGTCTGTCTGTCTGTCTGTCTGTCTGTCTGTCTGTCTGTCTGTCTGTCTGTCTGTCTGTCTGTCTGTCTGTCTGTCTGTCTGTCTGTCTGTCTGTCTGTCTGTCTGTCTGTCTGTCTGTCTGTCTGTCTGTCTGTCTGTCTGTCTGTCTGTCTGTCTGTCTGTCTGTCTGTCTGTCTGTCTGTCTGTCTGTCTGTCTGTCTGTCTGTCTGTCTGTCTGTCTGTCTGTCTGTCTGTCTGTCTGTCTGTCTGTCTGTCTGTCTGTCTGTCTGTCTGTCTGTCTGTCTGTCTGTCTGTCTGTCTGTCTGTCTGTCTGTCTGTCTGTCTGTCTGTCTGTCTGTCTGTCTGTCTGTCTGTCTGTCTGTCTGTCTGTCTGTCTGTCTGTCTGTCTGTCTGTCTGTCTGTCTGTCTGTCTGTCTGTCTGTCTGTCTGTCTGTCTGTCTGTCTGTCTGTCTGTCTGTCTGTCTGTCTGTCTGTCTGTCTGTCTGTCTGTCTGTCTGTCTGTCTGTCTGTCTGTCTGTCTGTCTGTCTGTCTGTCTGTCTGTCTGTCTGTCTGTCTGTCTGTCTGTCTGTCTGTCTGTCTGGGTGTAAACTCTCTAACTCCATTTCTACATGAGATATCGGTTTTTTGAATATTGTTTCTTATCGTATTCCGAAGAGCTGATTAGATTTTGGGGATAAACGATTGGGGGTAAGGGGGTAAAAATAGGGTAAAACTCCTAATTTTAGCGTTTTTTGTTTAAAATTAAGGCAATTATTATTGTATTTGGTTAATTTAGCACTTATATAAAAGATAATTTTAAATTTGTCAAAAAATGTTATAAACAACGTTTTCCTAAATCGCATTGTTTTCGAGATATTGGCGTTTAAAGCAGTAAAAGTTTTTTTTAGCATATCTCACATATTTATAACCCGATTTCAAAAAATTATATTTTAAATAAAAGCTCTTTAAGCCCTATAAAAGTTTTTTGCTAGAATATAATGTTTTAAAGATACAGAATTTAAAATCAAACAAAACACCTTGTTTGAAATTTGCAAACTAGATGGCTCTAGTGTACAAATTTTAAGCTTCCATTCATTTGTTTTTAAAATCAATCAAAAATTGTAAATAATAAGTTCAACTTGCATCCAAGTAAAAACATATTTTTATTATTAATTTTAATTATATATTAAGTGTACAAGAAAAGCTAAAGTTTAATATAAATATTATACAAGTTAGTTTGTGCAGTGAGGAGTAGTAGTAAAATTGTAATTATGTTATGCTACCCTGTTCTAATAGCATGTTATTAGTTTTCACAATAGTGCCGATGTTTTGACAGGGTGCTTGCAACGTTTCATCTAGTTTTACTGCAAATTTCAAACTGTTGCACTGTTGATTTCATCTATTAACTAGTTCGAAATATTTATAACGAAATATTTCTCTAGCGAGTTAAAATTAATTCAGACGTGAATATGTCTAATTGTAAGAGCAATAGCCTCGTTTTCAACTTACTGCCTTGTTAAGCATAGTGGTCGTAACGAGCATTTTTACTTTTATATTTCTATGTTATAGCTATACCGTGTATTTCAAAAATTCGCCCCCACCCGCTTAACTTTTAAACTGCTCGAGATATCAACTTGAAAATTCTACCACTTGAATAACATAAAGCTTTTAGGGGACAGAATGAAGGCAGGGGGGCAAGGGTTTTTTTATTGTAAAGGGGGGTCGTGTGATACATCATTTTAAAGCAAATTCTCTATTTGATTTTTTATTTTTTTAAAATATTTTTTATTTTTTTAAAATATTTTTTAAGGGGGTTAAGAAAATGTTGAGAATGGGAGTTTTCATCAAAATATATAATTTATAAAACATACAAGGTGATTCACCTAACCCAAATCACTCGATTTGTCGCGCTATTAATAGAACTATCAAAATAAATTTTATACCAACCCAACAAGCTAAAAGTTTGCTTAACACGTTGACGGACACCGGTCTAAACGTCATAACTCCAAATTGACATTAGCGGTATACCGGTTGAGTTTCTATCCATGTACACCCCCTAAAATGCGATTCTTTTCAGCCCGCTCAAAGCAAATTTTTTGTAGCTTTTATTTCTTAACACGAGCTACAAAATGGCGTACAAAAACTATTTTTTTGGACTTTTTCCTTCATAACTCAATTTCTTCAAATGGTAACTCTTGGGTGCGCTATTATAAGGGCTACAAAATGACGTACCTTTTTTTTCACTTCCACTTTTGCCTGATTAGGCTATTTTTTAATAAATAAAAAATTAATTGATTTAAAAAAAATAAGATTCACTTAGTTTCCGGAGAAACCGGAAGTGCAAAAAAATTGTACGCCATTTATAAGCTAAAAAGAATTTGCTTTGATTGGGCTGAAAACAATCACATTTTAGGTAGTGTATATAGATTGAAACTCAAATATCTCAGAGCCGTAGCCAAAAATTGTATATGAACTTGTGGCATTATTTTGACGAGATCTGATTTAATTAGACTGATTCAGGCCTCCCACTTGTCATAAAATGACCCAGATTGTCCTTAAATCGTCATAAAATTAAATCACTGTCATAAAAGTCATAAAATTTCATAAAATAATCATATTTTTTACTTTCGAGGGACCTGGGAGAGATTTTTTTTGTATTTTCTGATTGTTTACAAAAAGTCTCGCAAAATCTCGAAATATATTTTTATAATAATAATAATAATAATATATTTATTTAGACTAGCTAATACAATCCACTGTACAATTTGTCAACTTAAAAAATTACTAAAAACAAGAATACATTCAGGTACATTAAAAGTTTTCTAATATATGTTTTCTAAGATAGTTTTTATACCTATTGAAATTATCACAATACTTAATACTTGCCGGTATTTATAGGATAAAAAATTATTAAATAAGGAAAACAATCACGCAGTGTTGAACTGTTACAATCTGGTAGTGCAGTGCACTGTTTTAAAATTAAAATAGACTATCAAATTTGTAAAAATTTTCGCCTGTGGTGCTAGGGCTTTTACCATTTTTCTTTAATTTAAGACTGTAAAGACTTTTTAGTAAAGAGTTAAACAATATTAAATTTAAAAAAAAAAACTAACAAAATTCGTACAAAAATCGCCTGCGGAGCTAATTTAGTTAATGAAGGGCTGACAACCATGCTTTTAATAGTCACTTTTTTTTTAAATTCGAGTTTGAAAATGAAAATTTTTGGGAGGGAAGAAATATTTAGTCAGCTAATTTTACTTTACACTCCCCCACGACAAAACAAAAAGCGGGGCAATAGCCCCTGGTAAAGAGTTAAACAATATTAAATTAAAAAACGTCAGAAGTTAACAAAATTTGTAAAACAATTCGCCTGTGGCGCTAATTTAGTTAATGAAGGGCTAGCGACCATGTTTTTAGTTGTCACTTTTTTTTTAAACTCGAGTTTTAAACATTTAAGCTTGAAAATTTTAAAAATTTTCGCTTAGTGTGCTAGAGCTTTCTTGCTTTTTTTATGAAATTTCAAATTGTAACACTTTTTTGCCCAAATATTGTCATAAAATTTGTCATAAAATGTCTAAAATTGTCATAAAATCATAAAGAAAATCTAAAAAAAATCGGTGGGGCCCCTGATGATTACCTCTAAGAGATTTTTAAACATTTTGGGACACCCTGTATGTATGTCCTTAGTAATTATTCGAAGATTATAATATATCTAAATACATACATTATGGAGTTCGAAACATTAACTAGTTACCTTCAGGGCTTGTTTCTTTAATACCACCCTGAATATAAAATTATCATAAATATTCTTAAGAAAATTATTTTATTTTGTATTATTACAACGTGGTTTCTCGAGCAAATGAAGCCATTAGGTGAAATTATAAAGATATGATGCTTTTTAACATTTAAAGCTATTTAAAACAGAAAAAAAAGAAAATTAAATAATTATGGTTTTCATTATTCGTGCCTCCGGCACGTTATTCTGTCAAAACAAAAAAATAACAAACTTATAATATGAAATGAAAAGTAAACACGCTAGGCTGTAAAACTTAGGTGTGTAAAATCCATAGACAAAGAGCATAGATGAGCTGTCATCTCAAGGTTATATACAAATTTACGAGTCCTCCATTTTGATCGGAAGTTACGTCAGAAATCAGCCGGGAAATTTAAATTAGTGGGTAAAATGTAAATAAATAAACGACATAACCTTACTTTTTAATGTTTTCTTATGTTATATTAAAAAAAATCAAACTTACCCTAAAAAATATGATACTGCTGTCTGCAGGTAGCAGTCGTTTTATGTTTCTACAACTTTTTATAAAACACGTCATTGCAAAGACTTTACTAGTTCTTTGAAAAAGCACTATAAAATATACAAAAAACACAGAAAGACTTTAAAAGTTCAAAAACGCTATTATATAGTCTATAATAAAATAAAATGTTCACCCTTCTAGCACAAAACACCAAACTCGTAGAAAAAATAACAGAAAAACCTCGAAAACAGACTCAAAACATACATAAATTAGGTTATGTTAACCTGTTGTACGAATATGTTAGAGGTGTGTGCGAAGAATTATATTTTTTATATTTAAATGACTGGTAAAAATAAATAAATATCTGTGTAGTATAACATATTGATTTAGTTTTTACATATATAACAAACTGTTGCAACAAAACAACGACAAAAAGAAACTTTTACCGACTACTGAAGTGAAATGAAAAGACACATCTCTAACAAAGAAAATATTTCTATCTATCGCAACACAGTGTTACCAACATAAAATATATATTTTTTAACTTTATGTTGGACAATTGGAATCAAAATGGAGGAAGCATTTAGTCGGGACGCAGAAGTATGCGCAGACGGTCAAAAATCAATCTATTTCTTTATTTTGTCTATGGTAAAATCAGTAGGTATACACTTATTTGTTGCATAGGAAAACCTAGTAACACATTTTCATATACAGGGTGTTAGTTAAGAATGTGGCCAAAGTTGTGTTATTCCCGAGGTTATTCCTTACTTAATTTTAAGACAAACCGTTTACATTAACACCCTTTATGGGTTTAACATATTTATTTTTTTATTAAGAAAATAATCTTCCGAATTACAATTTGTTGTCAAGGGAATCAATTACTTCAGGGGCTTCGCCCAGACAAGAAACTTTTATGACAACAGTTGAATTATTCCCGAAATATTTTTAGTTTCTTGTTTAATTACTAATTATAATTAGGGGGAGGAATCATTCGCGCTCTCTTCCTTCCGTCAAGAGCGTTATAAGGCGTGCGTGTCTACATCGGGCCTCCCACTTGCGCACACAATTTTGATTATTTTCGAGAAAAAACTGATGACGTTTGTTAAAATTAAAAAAACGTGTCGTCAATAAATAAAAACAAAATATTATAAAATATAGTCGTATATAATTTAACAAGTGCCATGATAATCGTCGATGATAAAATTAGTGAAACCGAGTTGCAGTTAACGGTAAACAAAACTAAAAATTTACAGTTGACTGTAATCCTTTTTTCAGTATAGTGCCCATTTGTCGTTTCGCTTGGGACCGCGCGTCTGGGTATAGGCTGATATCCATTTGAACGACTTTTTCATTAATTCATTCACCGTTAATTTCAAGAAGAATGGCAAAACATTGATCTAAAAGAGATTTGACAATAATGTCCGCAACATTTTACCTTTATTGTAAGCCTTACAATGTAAGAACAGACTTAACGACAATGTAGCAATGTATTTAGTGGAAATAATAAGCCGTGAAGATATGCAATGCTTCGCATTCTATAGTGTGGTTTTGTCCAGCCCTGACAGGGCTGTCACACTGTGACACTCCGCAGTTTTAACATTAAGGCCCGGTTGTACAAAACTGGCTCAAGTCTGAACCTACCCTGTCTGTCATGGAAACGATTATTGCAACAAACGTTTCCATGGTAAAGGAGCCTCGCTCAAAGTTAAACCAGGTTTGTACAACGGGGCCTAGATCATATATACATAGATATGGCATTAATGTTGATTTGTTTTATGTAGAACATATACAAAGCCAATTGTAAACAAACCACTATAGAGGTGAGGTTGCGAGGAGGTGAAGTATAACATATTTGTCAAAAAAACACTATAGCGGTGGGTGGTGACCAGAAGCGGGAAGGTGAAATCTACCTGGATATAGCAATGAAAACATTTCGGTTAGACGCGGACTCAAGGCGGATCTATGTATGTATGATCTAATGTTTTAACTAGCTTTTTCGTGTTACGTAATGACTGAAATCCACCAAATGGCGAAATAGTCTACGAGCGAGATATGGAGCACTCTAGATTTTTGATTTTATAAAATTCTATGACACATAACCTCAAGATTTGTTTATGTTAGAAATAAACGTCAAAATATGTTATAAGTTGCTACTAAAGTATGATGCTTTTATCGGTATTATGTGATTACTTTTAGTATTTTGTGATAACAATGGTTTTACTATAGTTTGCCTATGTTTGGTATCATTGAATGTATTTATAGTTGACACAAGAAAATATACTACTTAAGAATTCAAAATTAAATCACCAGAATCATGGCTTACAATTTTTGATGTGTCACATATAAAGATTTAGAGACTTTGTGGGCTAGAGATTTTATAGTAACATTGATCTTTTTTATTTTTTCCTGAAAATATTAAGTTGATTTAAGTTTTTCTTTTTTCTACCTTTTTAAATGTTTTAGGATCAAAATAACTTTTTTCTTTATTTTTGGTGGGATTCTTTCTATTTCAGTAGGCTTTTGTGTCGTTGCCATTTAGAAAAACATAATCTTAGGATTATTTTGTTCTAAAAATTTATCCACCCGATTTTTCTTTCCTAAGTAATCACGCGGACGAGAAAACGTGTCTAACGGACAGACACACCGACATTTTTTATAGTATATTATGATCCAAGAATGAAAATAATGTTTCTCGGTCGCATGCGGATATTTTGAATCGAGGCGTGAGCCGAGATTCACAACCGCGTACACGGAGATATACTTCTCGTACGTGTATCATGCGCTATTTTTTATTTACTGGTTAACATATTTTTAACAAGAAAAGGAAAAAAAAAGACTAACTGTTAACAAAAGTGTCACTTTTAACTTAACATTTCTAACCAAAAAATGTCACTTTGGAATACAACCGAAAAAAAAAGTTGTTTGAAAATAATTTTTGTTTTTTCAAGGATCCAAAGTAAGCGAACTTCTCTGCTGAATAGCTACGAGGAGTTTAATAACAATAATAATAAACTGAAACATTTGTTTCATGTCCGATCTGAAATCGTTCACAAGATATTACTGTTTAAACTCACCGTATTTATACGCAATAAAATTTTATTTTATGCATATTACTGAAAAATATACCTTTATAGTTTCGCGTTACATCGCATAATTTACAAGCCTAATGTAAAAGTCACTGGTGTGCTAAAAAGTTGACTTTTAAATGACCTTAAAAAATAAATACGCCAAAATGATCAAAATTTGCGTTACGTAATACTTGAACGTTCCCTTACCACTTTCCAATTTTTACCAAAAACAATCCCAGCCGAAAACTTTGGATAAGAAAACTATGTTTCAAAAGTCTTTAGCTCAAGGCTTATCGAGTTAACAGACAGAACTAACGTAGAGCTTACCCAAGGAAAACAGAGCTGGCGGTAAAAACCGATAAAAACCAGGCCACAATTGCCCAAATGGTGGGAAAAATCAAGTGGTTTTTACCGGTATTTACCAGGGTAAAAAACCGGGAAAAATTGGGAAAAACTTACATTTTTTGTAAAAAACTTGAAATACAATACCTTTAATTTTCGTAGATACAACCAAGTTTTAAAATTTGCTCGCCTCTTAGTTACTAGGAACACAACAGTTGTGTTACAGTTACTGTGAATCACAGTCTTTTTAACCGACATCCAAAAAGGAGGAGGTTATCAATACGACGTGCGACTTTGTTTTTTTTTATGTTTTTTCCCGCATAACATTGGAACGCATAAACGGAATTTGATGAAACTTTTTGCAACTTAAAGAGGGCATTCATGAGGTGGTCCCGTTTTAATTTGACGCCTGGATAATGCCGGGTAAGCCGGATAATTAGGATAAATCTAACCATTTTAACGCAATTTCACTTAAAAACGGCTTAATTTGGTTTTACTACCCACCAAATTTTTAGAGAAATATCTGAAAACTCGGATAAGCCGGATAACTTGATTAAGGGGTCACTCAAATATTACGGCACACTGAGAATCTTAAAGTTTAGCAAGATTTTCTTTAGTATTTCGTTTAAAATAAGGTTGGTTGGACTCTTGGGCGCTGAGATAAAAATATTTTATTTTTTAGAAATTTATCTTTAAGATAATGACGTCACAACGCACTTTTAGTGCAAATTGCCGAGATGGAAGGACAACTATAATTTAGCTTAGATGACGTTACAAATCGTATTTACCACCCGGGATTTTGCTCAGTGGTAAAAACCGGTAAATACCACTGGTTTTTACCGCCCTGGTCAAAACCATGCCAGCCCCGAAGGAAAAATAATATAGTCTTGTGCTACGCTACTGATAATAATTGTATCACATTATTCAATTACCTGAAAGGTACCTTCAGAAAAACTCTATTAAAATAGGTATAAAAACCGGCCATAAACAACCTAGGGTAGAAAACGTAGTGGTCGTAAATTGATTTTTTTGCTTTTTATAATGTTAGATGATGTTAGGCCTGACTCGGGTTTCCTGAGGGAACATTGCGTATAATTTCGTAAATTGTGAATTCCACGTTCGTCGCATGATCCATTATGATACGGGGCAATAGGCAAAGTTGATGATGTTAAATGAGATTTACATTCCTATTAGGGTGCCCCGGACCTACGGAATTGTTTGGTTTTCAAAAAACGTTTTTGATGTGAACAAGGGTTCATTTATTTTTAAAAATCTGAAAAAAAAATCCGTAACACAAATGAGATTTGTAATTTTTTTGGACATCCTGTTCTTTTTCTTAAAAAAATAAATATGGGGCGTTAATTGGTTTGGATATCAATGAATCTCTAAAAAAAAATTAACCATGAAAAAAATTTTTAAGTAGTCTTTTTTGTAGCACAAATTAGCGCCATACGTCAATTTTTAGTATGTTTTCACCCTGGTAAAGCCATTTTTTCATGTTAAATGGTATTTTTTTTATATTCCTTATATTCTTAAATAATTTACCTTCCTAAAATCGCCTGATTTCAACGTTTTTATATTTAAATAATAATAAAACATGTTTTCTCTCTCAAAAAAACGCCGGGCGCGAACTCTAAATATTTTTTTTAATCTGAAAATAATTCAGGGTTGGTTTTTGACCTAAATGAACACTTATAGGGCCCCCTAGTGGACCGGGCCCTAAAAAATCAATTTTTTTAATTCTGACTGGGCACCCTAATGCATATCTTTTTTTATCACTTATCATATTTCCACTTATCGTCATATGATTCCGGAGAGATAAGTACCTGAAAGGTCCTCTTACATGCAAAATCTCCTCTGCCCATTGGGGACGTTTATACACTATTATTTCCAAGAAAATAATAGTGCAAGCTTGCACCTTAAAAAATTTCCATCGCATAGTTTATTTTTAGCGAACTTTTAAAAAGCAAAATATACAGAAGCAGAAACATAATGTGGGACAAGATTTATTTAGCATTCAATGACTTTGGTTCAAGAAAATGCCAGCCTTGAAACAAGAGAATATGGCTTTGAACATATCCAAAGACACGTGTCCTTGGTTCAAGGAATCCGTTTTTTCTATGTATTGTCTTTTCAAATAGAAAAATAGATGGCGATTTTTATGTGATAGTAGATTAGCTTTTTGGTATTATCGTAAAGAGAAAATAATAATCTTTCTAGTAATATTGACGAGCCATATACGTAATAAAGCAAAAATTCGAGTAAAAGCAAAAAAAAGTTTAGTTTTCGTGTAAAATTAAAAGTAAACAATTTGTTTATCAATTCGTATTTTTTTTACTAATATTTGATCCAAAATTAATAGATTTAATCACTTTCCAAATAAAAAAATCTAAAACAAAATTTTATTTAAAAAATTACAAAAGCTGTCAAAATTTGGCAAAAACTTTATACAGAATTTAATAGAGAAACCAAATATGTAACAATATACGGGGTGTTGCATTTAAAATTCAAAAGTTGGGGTCATTTCCGGTTAAACCGAAAGTGTAAAAGGTGATATAACTTAAAATATGGTCTTATAGACCCTGTAAATTTAATTCTTTTACCTCGAGAAATAAAAAAGTTATAGGGGCGAGCCACCGTTGAAAAACACCCGGTATATATTTAAATATGTGTATATGTATTTAAATTTGAGTCAAGAAAAATCTTAATTTTGGACAGGGAACTCAGGGAAATTGAATACTGATAAATGGTGAAAATCATGTATACTGAGATAAATTTTTACATCCACGTGCACGGGTAATTTACTTACAACAGCTGCTGATGTGAATTTACACTCGAAGTGTTAATATAAATGCGGTGTGTATTATATTTTTACATCAAGTGTGTAAAGTTTACATCAATGCGTAAATATACTTTTTTACCTAAAACCCTTCAATTTATTTAAAAAAAAATAGAATAACCATTTTGTTATTTTTCTATTTATGAATAGTGTTTTATGGAAAAACTACGCAACAGAAAAATAAAACGTATATTCTTAATCAGCGCTACAAAAAGTACCAATATAAAATAGAAACAGAAAACATACACAAGTCTTAACAACTCAAAATTTGCAGGCCAGTGTTACCGCCTAAATAAGTAAAATATTATAAAATGTATGTTTTAAGGATATTGTATTAATCACACTTTTTAAATATTTACTTTTAATCAATACTTACCAATTATTTCTTTGAAAAATCTAGCATACACAAAATTATACGTACGCTCTTACAAACGTAAACAATTATAACCAGCCACCAGACTCGATGCAGCAGGAATTCTGGCTTCTCGAGTCACGTGACTAGCTTAACGCCGGCGATTGGCTGGCTTGTAGATCAGAAGTGTGATTTTTACTCTTCGGGTGTATTGTTGCTAAAGGTATGTTTATAAAAATACACTTTCTTGAGCTCTGAGTGTATTGTTGCAGAAGGTATGGATGTAAAGATACACACTAGATCAAAATCACCTCACCTGTGTAGTCTCACATCAATGTTGATGTACATTTATATAAAGGTGTAAAATTTACACATTTATAGAGTGTATTTTTTTACACCTTTTCAATGTAATTTCTTTCAGTGTATAAACGAAAATCTAACTCCATGGTATAAATATAACTTATCATACATGTTTGACACAACGAACTAAGAACTCTTCTCTCTAGAATACGCATACCGTTAAAATAAAGTATCGCCAACATCTCGGTTTGTTTGTAAACAAATAGTAGTTATATTCAGGCCTGATCAATAACAATTACCAGTATCTGTTATTGTTGTCTCTATTAGAACAAAGCTGTGCGAGTAAGACAGACAAATGTATATCTTAGCTACGGTTTTGTCAGTTTTTACAAATGAAATGCCTATTCTAGAGAGAAGAGTTATTAGTTCGTTGGTTTGACAACAAACCCATTTAGGAACTCTTCTCTCTAGAATACGCATACCGTTAAAATAAAGTATCGCCAACATCTCGGTTTGTTTGTAAACAAATAGTAGTTATATTCAGGCCTGATCAATAACAATTACCAGTAACTGTTATTGTTGTCTCTGTTAGAACGAAGCTGTGCGAGTAAGACCGATAAATGTATATGTTGGCTACGGTTTTGTCAGTTTTTACAAATGAAATGCCTATTCTAGAGAGAAGAGTTATTAGTTCGTTGGTTTGACAACAAACCCATTTGTCGTAATAGAATCCTGAACATATTGAATATCAGGAAATAGAATTTGAAATATAATCCTATTATATCACGCTTTATCATAATTACAATCGTCAAAACTAAATACACGTGGATATGGATATATGCATAGATATGCAGCTAGAATTACTTATTGCAGATCACGCTTCATAGCTAAATCGCTCGATTTAACGCAATACAGTGTCAACCTACAGATTCACATATCTCGTTGTGTTTATCATGAAGCTGTGGGTTAGGGTGATCCACTAAAATTTCAAATTGAAAAAGTTGGAGGTCTCACCCCTTAAATTTTTTCATTGGGGTAAGAGTATAATCCCTGATTTTTTTCAGAATTTTTGAAAACAATCTAGAGGTTGCTCACAGCCATTTTTTAAAAAGATGTGTTTCTTTAGCTTGTTTTTTTTTTTAAGTCCGAAGATTGGATCATTCCTAAGAATTTCTGGCTGTAGTTCTCGGACTTCGTTTCGGATGTTGGCTTTGAGTTCCTGGATCGTTTCTGGCTTTTTTACGTAAAACCTTTTATTGAGATACCCCCAAAGGAGTTTATTAAGCGTTCGCAAAATTTTGTAGGGCAGTGTGTGCAGTGACTCCATCTTGCTGGAACCATAACTCCCGATTGTCCTTAACAGCTGGCCGACAGAGAAAGTATGTCACTTTAGAGGCACATTTTTGGCGAACGCTTAATAGCCTAATGCTTTCAAAATCACCGGATTTAACAGCCCCCTTTGGGGGTATCTCAGGGAAAGTGTTTACGTAAATAAGGCCAAAATGGCGATCAGGACATAATTTTTCGTAACTAGTGTGAAAAAAAAACCGACTTATATGTTTTATTTCTCAGAAGGCTAATATTAAATTTGTTGTAAATGAAAGTTATGAGTTATTTAAACCAATGCGAAACTTATTCGCACTCTGTATTAGCTTCCCACATTTTCAAAGTTAAATTCTCCAGCGATATTATTTCTGTTTAATAAATTAGATATAGGTTTTAACTTAATCTTAATTGTAAAATATGACTTCTTAAATTAATACTGGAACGTACTGTCTTGTGTACCATGTGGGTTTCGATCAGATTAAATCATCTGTACGAACCACCTCCAGTGTACTTGTAGTACCTATTAGAATATATGGGTGATTATCACTAAAGTACTAATTACTGCCGTTTGCTTCACTAATTTCACTTAAAACCGGCTTAATTTGGTTCTAATACCTACCAAAGTTTTAGAAATTGGTCGGATAATTCGGATAAACCGGATAACTTGATTAAGGGGTCACTCAAATATTACGGCAGGCTAAAAATCTTTTAAATGCCGCTAAACTTGATTCTGTGGACCTGTAATATTAAAATACCAAGAAAAATCTATAAAATTTGTGATTATACCATAAGGCGTTATTTCATTATTACTTAACGCTTAAAGTTTAACAAAGATTTTATTTAGTATTTCGTTTAAAATAAGGTTGGTTGGACTCTTGGACGCTGAAATAAAAATACTACTAAATTTATTTTTTAGAAATTTATCTTTAAAATGATGACGTCACAACGCACTAATAGTGCGTTGTGACTTTAGCAGCTTGCCGAGATGGAAGGACAACTATAATTTAGCTTAGATGACGTTACAAATCTACAAGTTTTGTGTATCTAAAAAGTAAAAAATAAAAACTTTTCGCAAAAGAAATGAACCGACTTCTGTCTCTAAAAAGTAAAAAATTAAAAATAAGTCTGTGCAAATTTCACAACAAAAATAATTGTTGGTATTTAATTTAGGGAGTGGTGAAATGGAGCTCTCTACAACTAGAATTATGAAACAAAAGACGTCTACCCTATCTCTATCTCATTTGGGCTACACTTTCCAGCCAACCAAATAAATACTGTATTTGTTTTTCATACAACAAATACAGTATTTATTTGGTTGGCCGGAAAGTGTAGCACTGAGCGGCACGAACGAACATAGCTAATGTGAATCTGTAGAATAAGATAATTCTACTAAAATTCAGATGGCGCCAGTAATTTCTTTAATAAAAATAATATAGTTACACTTTTCGCCCGGCCAAGTAAATATTGTATTTGCTCAACAAAGAACAAATACAGAATTTGTTTGGTTGGGTGGAAGTGGGAGTGTATGTATGTCTTCTATCCTTTTTGGGTAGAACTTTTGTCCCTGTCTAATCTAACTGGAGAAATCGCCATGGGCACCGGCTTATTTTTTATTTTTTACTTTTTAGAGACAGAAGTCGGTTTTTTGCGAAAAGTTTTTATAATATTTACCCATGTTGGTAGGACTTGCATACCTATAGAAATTATTATAGTACCTACCCATTTTATAATTAATACATTGCCGATAGAAATGTTAGTGTGATATATGCGCCAATTATAAAATTCGTACCATTTTGTAGCTAAGCCACCAATACCTACGTTGCTTTAAAATTAAAATACTCGCAAAAGATACACTTTAAAAAAGAACAAAGATTATTTAGAAAATGACAAAGACTAACTTAATTAACGAATCGGTCATAAAATAGTATATTAAAGTACTAGTTTCATAACATACCTTTTTAGCGCACGACTACAAGTTTAGAAAACGAGCCGCTTGCGGCGAGTTTTCTAAAGTGCTAGTGCGCTAAAAACGTGTTTTGAAACGAATGCTTTATACAATTTTTTCTATTTTGCTCTAAAATTTAAAAAACTTACATTTAAATTCATGACTGATTTAGGGATTTTTGTTTTGGATTGGCATTACAGTTTACACCATGTTTAAAATTCCAAGCACAAATGATATTTTGATATATTTTACAGTCATTTCTTCTTTTTTTCACTGCAATTAACCAGTCCACAATTTTAATACGGTAAAAAATAACCCAAACATAAAATTTTGTAAAAAATTAAACTTTAAATCAAAATTGACATTTGCACGCAAAACGTCAAGTGATAGAGTTTTGTATGTTTCCAACCCAACAGAAGAAAAAAGGAGAGACCTCTTATGGACCTATAAGAACACGCAAAATGCTTGTGATTATGAGCTTATAAGAGTCGCAAAATAGAAAAAGGCATTTAACGGGCTCATTTTTTGCTACACTGAAAAAACAGTCTAAAATTGTGAGAATCTCATCTGAAATTTGAGTGTAGCAAAAAAATATGAGCGGTTTTTCATAAGTTAGATAAGTTGGACTTATCACCTTTTAATCCTACATGTCTCGTTTAAAAGTAACGATATAATAAAAAAGTCATTTATTTTCATTTCTTTTCCGGCGGTTATGACTGTACCTTCAGTTTGAAAAGTATACTGTGAAGTAAAAAAAAAACAAGCGTGAAGATATGCAGTGCTACGCATTTCATTATATACTATTCACAGTAAATGGTATATTGCAATTTTCCAAAAAATCAAAAAAAAAAAAAATCAAAAAAAAATCAAGAAAATAAATTTTTTTTTCAAGAATAAAAAATATATTTTTTCGAAAAACAAAAAATCTTTGAAAAAAACTTTTGTTTTGTTTTTGGGGGGATTATTTTAAGAACAATACGGGTCTTCCCCTTATAGAACTTGATTTTTCCTGAAAATTTCGAGTCGATCGGATTATTCGTTCTGGAGTTATCGTGTTATCAAAAATCGTCACATAGGACGGACGGACGAACAGACATTTAAAGTTTCTTATTTATTCATAAAACACATTTGTATCCAAGAATTTTTTGCCTAGGTCGTTTTTTGGCGATTTTGGGAAATGTGAAAACCGTATAATACTAGCGATATTAACTTTAATAATTGCAAAATCATATTTCATTTGCTCATAAAACTTTGCACTCCATAAATCTATTGATTAAGTTTTATATGCGCATATGCACTTTTGTCTGCTAGTGAATGGCCAATAAAAATAACCAATTAATGGCATCATATATAACCCGAACAAAAATAAAACTTAATGACTATTTTAAACACCTATCGCGATTTCTGCTGAGATTGTGACTCGGTTCGCTAAGTACGTTCACTGCATCTCACTACTCTAGCCGTCAAAATAGTATACACGGTGTATTTGAAATAGCGTAGGAAATTTTAACAGATGGTTCTACATCATAAAATATCACAAAAAGTTCCTATAAACATATGTCTAAAAATGCGTCATAAGGGAGCTACGCCCCTTTGAAAGTGGCTAAAAAAATCGGTTTTTATTTAATAACTCAGGAACCCTTTGAGATATATTAACGAGGTTTTGCACGTGAATTAATCCTAATAAGGCCCATCTTCACGGAAAAAAAAATTATAGCTAGGAGCGCTATAACACACATACCAAGCAAATTATAATCGCTTATTATATAAATAAAAGGCTTTCTCTTACAATTATGGCAGTCAGTGTAAAAATTTATATGAAATACTTTAATTGTTTAGTGAATAATAAAATATAACAAATAGTATGGCATTTATAGCTTAAATAGATTTAATTATTGTCCGTGCTAATAATTTTTATAATATAATAAAATTTCTGTAAATTTATAATAGTGCCGGTAATAAATATAATCGTGTCTGTAATATATATAATCGTTTCCAATTTATTTTTAACATTATTAGTTATTGTGTCCCTTATAATCTATAGCTTAAATCACTATAATTTGCCACTGTTACCAAATATCTTATAATGTATAGCGCAGAGCCCACTAATTTCTTTCCGTGTTTGTATGTCATTTTCGCGCACTTATTTAAACCAGGGGTGTGCGAAACGGGGGGGGGGGGCTTATCAGTTTTTTGTCCCATACTTTTTTCTGTGTAACTTTTTTGTACATAAAAAAAGGTACTCTTGTTGTAATACTGTAGGATTAACCGTTTTCGAGAAAAATTCATTTGAAGGTGAAATTCCACGGTTTGAGGACGAAAAAGTGAATACTAAAATGTTAAAAACCAAAACTTTAATGATGCAGGGCGAATTTACATTAAAAACTAAGAAAAAAAACTCATATACAGGTACTTCCAAAAATCAATCCTAATGGAGCTATGGTCTCCTAAATATGCACCATTTTTAAAGGGCTATGGTAGCTTTAAAAGCGTTTGTTCGACCTACATGTATGGAAACTTTTTTTCTTAGTTTTTGATGTAGAATAACATTGCATCATTAAAATTTTGGTTTTCGACATTTTAGTATTTAATTTTTCGTCGTCAAACCGTGAAATTTCACCTTCAAATGAACTTTTCTCGAAAACGGTTAATCCTACAGTATTACAACAAGAGTACCTTTTTTATGTATTTTGACCTGAGGAATCATATTTCAAAAATAATTGCAAAAAAGTTACACAGAAAAAAGTTTGGGACAAAAAACTGATAAGGCCCCCCCGTTTCGCACACCCCTGGTTTAAATAAGTACGTGAAAATGACATACAAAGATGGGCCTTATTAGGATTAATTCACGTGCATAACCTCGTTAATATATCTCAAAGGGTTCCTGAGTTATTAAATAAAAACCGATTTTTTTAGCCAATTTCCCTTATGACGCATTTTTAGACATATGTTTATAGGAACTTTTTATCATATTTTATCATGTAGAATCACCTGTTAAAATTTCATACGCTATTTCAAATACATCCTGTATTGTCAGATTTTAGTAAAGGTTAATAGTAATAATAATAGTCTTTATCCAATACATACAGATAATAAGACAATTACCAGCTTTATTTGAAATAGATAAACTCAATAATAACCCCCGCGTGGCTTTTACTTTATTAAGTGGATAATTATTTATTTTACTCACTCAACTGTCACTTGTCAAATTATTTTCTTGTAAATGTCATTAAAATTTTTAATAAAAATATGAATTCCTAAGCTATTTATTGGATAAAACCTTGTATGGCACTCATGGGTAAGCCGATATTGCCCTCTCGAAAATTAACCTGCTTGGCTGACGCCTCGTGGGCAATATCTTACTTTACCCACTAGTACCATAAATAACTATTATCCACGGCCTTGATTAATAGGCCTATTAATCACGGGTCTGTAAAAATAAACCGTTAAAAACAGCCGTCGATAAAGTATAGTATTCTACTTGTGTATGATAGCTATGAATCAATAATGGTGAATTTTGGGACACGAGCCGATAGGCGAGTGACCAAAGGAGCTGTCCATATATTACGTAACGCGCCTAGGGGGGGAGGGGGTCAGAGAAATTGTTACAGTTTGTGACAGTGGGGAGGGGGGGGGGGTCTAGGTAAACGTTACGTAATTTAATAAATTTAATGTTTATTTCCTAATCTTGGCAGATGTATTTTTATTTCAACATAAATTACTATTTAGTGGCCCATAATTCCCCTTTTCACACAAAAATTGACGAAACTATGCATATTTAAATAATATTGTAATCAGTAAAAAAAACTGTTGACGTTGATATTAAAAAAAAATCTTACGGCCCAGTTCTTGCATGATCTTGCTGATGAATCATCGGCGATGATACATTTTCGCGCGGAATGTGTACTCACAGAACACCAATGTGTGTACTATTTTGTGTACCTGTGCATAAACAATATACGTGTTATATGTGACACTCAGTATAAAAAGAGGTACCTAGTATTTTTTCCCTGTGTGATATTGATTATGAATATTTTTTTAAATTAAACGAAATTCTGTATCAAGATATGTTAGAAAAAAAATACAAATTTTTATATTGTTACGCGTTACACAGGGGGGAGGGGGGGGGTGTTGGTAAATGTGACAGTTTGTTACACAGGGGGGGGGAGGGGGTCAATTTTTTTGAAAAATTGCGTTACGTAATATATGGACAGCCCCTAATCCTTTGTTGAACAAAGAACAAATACAATATTTATTTGGCCGGGCGAAAAGTGTAAGTATATTATATTTATTAAAGAAATTACTGGCGCCATCTAAATTTTAGTAGAATTATCTTATTCTTCAGATTTACATTAGCTATGTTCGTTCGTGCCGCTCAGTGCTACACTTTCCGGCCAACCAAATAAATACTGTATTTGTTGTATGAAAAACAAATACAGTATTTATTTGGTTGGATGGAAAGTGTAGCACAAATGAGATAGAGATAGGGTAGACGTCTTTTGTTTTATAATTCTAGTTGTAGAAAGCTCCATTGAGTCCACGCATGCGAAAACAGAACTTTAACGGTGAGAGTTTTGAGAATTCAGTGTATGCGAGTTTTAGGAAAAAATCTTCTTACTTCCCCACTCTTAAAACTTGTCCTTTCTGCATAGTTGCACATAACGGTTTTGATGCAGGGCTTTTTTAAGTCCCTGTGGCGGGGCATCATAAATAATATTTATTATTATAAATAGAGCTTAATAATATTAATTCGTTCTGCCATTTAAATATTATAGTTCGTGTAAACATCCAAACCAAGCAAAACAACTGTGCACTACGATATTTCAAAAACGCTTTGACCCAGTGACTTGAAATTTAGAACAAAGATTTTTTAAGCATCAAACAACATTTTTCCAAATTTCGTGTCTCTATGTCAAAGTGTTCTTATCGTTTGGTTTGGACTTTTTACAGTGCAACCTCGATAATCAGGACTAATAAAATCCGCGGTGATCCGGATTAGTAAATAATTCGGATTACTGAAGCGGGACAGATTTTGTATTGAAAAGTGAAACATTTAATACACTGAAAAAAAAAAGGATCCTTTGCGGTAATGGCATATGAAATTAGGCCAAATGCTTCGCACTCTTGAATACGTCCAAACGCGCCTTCTCTTAACATGAAAATATAATTCACTTGTCAAGATCTTTCTGATTCTTTAACTTAAAATTCTTTGATCTTGTGTGAAATGCAAGTGGTCTTGTCACAAAAGAAAAATTCTTGCAAGAAAAAGTCCCATGGGACATAGTATTTAAAATTATTTAATTTTTAACAATCTTAAAACAAGATAAATGGTTTTTGCCTTAATGCGCCAGGTCCAAGATAATTTTAAAATTATTTTAAAAGCGATACTTTTCTTGGGACAAGATAAATATTTTTGTTTGAAGATACACATCTTTTAAGCCAAAAGAATAACTGCCAAGAGTGTTGACTACTTTGAGCCAAGAACGTCATTTTTTTCAGTGCACAAAACAACTAGAAAATAGTACATAAACAAAAAAATATGTAAAACAGAAGCATACTTATTAAAGTTTATATTATTTTATTAAGTTGTAATTTTTGTTTGCTTGATCCTTTTCTAAAAATAGTAACGTTATAACTATAGTATGCTATTTTTGACATGAAAAACAGAAATATTTGATTTAAAAAACTTAAAAGATATAAAAGGCTGTGGTGAAAGGTGGAAAATGGTTTACAAAACAAGGTGAATAAACTTCGTGGAATCTACGAGGTAAATATCTAAATAAAATCAGGCAAACCTCCATACATAAATATCACACTAGGGTGATATAAAAATATCAAACTAGTGCGATATGAGGCGTTTAAAGAACAAAAGAGTGTGCTAAATGTCATTTTCATAGAGGAATGTAGGAAAAAATTGTTCCGTATTTAACTATGGATCTTTCATATCAGATCTTTATTTTCAGTGTGACAGTGTTATCAGATACTTGCCTATATTTACGATACATATACACTGTTTTGAAGTTAATGACTAGATAATTATGGTAATAACTATTCATCATTAAAGTTAATCTCCGCCGATTAATGATAAGTCAATATAAACTTAACTTTTTACTTTGTTTTGTTGATATGCAGTACTCGGCGAATTTCCAGTACTGGCATAGGCGCCGCGTCGACTCTAGCGTTGACGCGAGGTTTTAAATATTTACATTTTTATTTCTTTTTATCTTGATTTTTTTAAGATTCCATTTAAACGAGTAAGGTGGGAAAAAAGTTATCGATAAATAAAAATTAAAAACTTTCGTATGTACGCCCAGGTTTCTGTGTTTATTTTCAACGTTGAGTCATAACTGAGTTTGCGCCGGCTACAGTGTGTCCCTGGATTTAGTCAACTAATAGTGCAGCACTATACCACTTGTTTTTTCGATTTTTTCAAAACTTATTTAAGGGGACGGTTTTTTTTACAAAAATGTAACTACTTCGGTAATAACTAGCGCCCCCTGCAACTTAAAACCATTGTTTTTATAGAAAATAGTTTTTAAATTATCAGGAATTAGTTTTTTTTCAGGCACATTCAATTCAATTCAATTCAATTTATTCGATTCAAAGATTACATTAATTATTTTGACAAAAAAAATTATCCGCCTAAACCTATGGTTTGTGTTGCGGTGAATTACTATTGTTTAGACTAAGGCAAAATACATTTATATGAAAAAATACTAATACTAACAAGTCAAATAAAATATACATAAGTAAGTATATGTTTTAGATCTGACCAGTGATAAGGTAGCGAGTTAGGGACAAAACTTATTTTTTTTTTAAGGTTTAGAAATAAAGACTACTATACACGTGAAAGAAAAGGCGTACATAACAACTAAATAAGTAATGAATAAAATGCATCGGTATTGGTATTCAATATAAATGTTTTAAGTTGTGTTTTTTGCAGGTGAGGTTTCAAGTTTTTAATATTTTCAGGCGTCAAATTATACCACTTTGGACCAAAGAAAAACATTGTTTTTTGAAAGTGTGTAGAGTTTGGTAGGGGTAAATTAACCACTTCATTATTAACCATTCTTGTTGAGTAATTATGTTCAGGTTTTAAAAAACTCTCACAGTTTTTAAGCATGCAAAGACAAACATGATAAATAAAAATTTTTTTGATACATAATACCCTAGATTCAGAATATAGCTGACTTGTAGAAAAGTGTCTTGTTTTAAATAACATAATTTTTAAGATGGTATTTTGAGTAACTTCAAGTCCCCTAAGTGCTGTATCAAAGGCGCTGCCCCATACAGGTATACAGTAACGTAAAAGGCTCTCAGCCAAAGCATCATACACAAGCATAAGATTTTTTCTATCTAGAATATTTCTGAGTGAATAAAACGTGGGTAACAGCCTTCTCAGTCTTGTTGTTAGTTGTTCAATGTGAAAATTCCATTTTAAATGCTGATCTACAGTAGTGCCAAGATACTTTATTGCACTTACTCTTTCAACCACCGGGCAGTCGCAATTGTTTCCTGCACATCTATCACTATGAATTATTATAGAGTCTCTGTCGGTCTGGCCTGCGGCTGTTATATATGTATAGTTAAAAATTAATTGCGCAAAATGAAGTTCACCGAATTTATTAACGCTCAGTGGTTATAGCTGTTGCCATTTGCTTTGTTTCCAATCACAAGCGACATCAAATTGCCAAGATTCGCACATCTTCGGTTGTTTACTTGTTTTTACAATAAAAAGCATTTTCAATAAAAGTTTTTTCCAAATTAACTTCTCTACACGTTTTCAACAAAAACGCCTTTTCCAAATTAATTTCTCTACACCTTTTTTATTGTTACAGGTGTCTTTGTTTCAATTACCTCGAAATGACATATTTTGACATTTGTCATATTTTGATTGATAAAGCCAAATATTGCACAAATTCTTTCAAAACTAATAATTTTCTTTGAAAACGGGATCAGATTAGATCCCGAAACGTTAGAAGTTAACTTTTATTCAGTTTTTCGTTCTTTTTTAATTATTTTAACGATTTATCAAGAATTTTATTGAAAATTCTCTATTTAGGCAAAATTTTTAAACTTTGGTAAGGTATTAACTAATAATATTTTTTAGGTAAAGAAGATATAACAGATAAGTATTATTTTAAACGCAATACCTTACCAGCGCATCTAGAAATAGGTGCGCCTGATAAGAACATTTTAATTTTATTTTCTGTTTTAGATTTTTACGATATAAATAGTCATTGAGGCGAAATGGCTCAAATTAATAATACTATAAATATATATACGCCTCAAATAAATTATAGATTCTATTAAAAAGCATTTTTAAGTTTTGCTGATTTTCACTAAATCCGTGGACATACTGTATAATATACAAAATAATACATATTATGTATTATTTTGAGAAAAACACATGTCTAGTTAATTAACTATGATATAAAGTAGGTGGAATTACGCATAATTATTTCATTATCTATTTTGTTAAAAGAAGTTAAATTGTTAATTAGTAATAAATCAAGATTATTTCTATAGAGGTTTAATTTTTTTGTCCTTCCTCTGTATGTTTTTCTATTATACTTTGTATATTATATCTGTGTATTTTTACTTTTAGGGTGGCCACATGTTAGGGAATTTAATTTGTAAGGAAAATGTAAGGAAATTTTATTAAAAATCCTGGAATTTTAAAATAATATTTATTTTTTTTTTTATTTTCCATGTTTTATTCAAAAAACAAACCGTGAAGATATGTAATGCTACGCTTTCCATTATATATTATTCACAGTGAATGCTATATTGCATTTCCCAAATACTTAAAAAAATAACAAAAAAAAAATACGTTAAGAAAAAACATCTTTTTTGAAAAACGAAATATTATTAAAAAAAAACTTTTCAAAAGAATAAAAATTTCATTTTTTTTTATTAAATTTTCTTTTCGCGAAAAACGAAAAATAAATAAAATAATTCAAAATATTCAAAAAAATCTAAAATTTTCAATTATTTTTCGTAGAATCCTTATAATAAAAGTAATTTTTCCTGAAAAAAATACGTTAATCGAAAATTTCTTTCAGCTTTTTTCGATTTTTAACCCCCCATAACTTTTAACTAAATCCTTAGTAAATGTGCGGGGTCCTTTCAATCCAAAGTACAGTGAAATTATTTTTCCATTTTTTCGAAAACACACCCTCGGTCACACCTGTAACTAGTTTTTTGATATACTATTAAAAAAAATGGTTGCCAAATAAATTACATTCTTGTTTAACCTCGTACTATTCTACTTAATTAAGCATCCCCTAAGTCCAGGACTTGTGTGGGCTAGTAGTAGAGGGAACCACCGGCTTTAATTGACTTTCGAACCAATTTATAGGGAGTGTCCGCTTCACTTACGCCTTCGCCAAATTTTAATTATTAATTAACTGAAAAAGGCAAATCGGTTCCGGTGAGAATCGAACTCACGCTATTTGGGTAGTAAACTCGTCAAGTACGACGCGGTAGTCCACTACACTAATCCTCCCTCAGAACACAAAGTCTAGTCGAATTGACATCGAAAGTTGCCAACATTCCATGATGAAGTGGACTTTTTTAACCCAATTACCATTATGTTTTACATTATTGTTACCTCGATTGTTACTTAATGAACTAATTAATTTAATTCAACGTGCTTGCGAACAGTTGCTTTCTTTCCGTGCGATTTAATTCAGACTAATAATTTATTTTTTCAATAAAAAAGTTTTTTCCAAATTAACTTCTCTACACGTTTTCAACAAAAACACCTTTTCCAAGTTAATTTCTCTACACCTTTTTATTGTTACGGGTGTCTTTGGTTCAACCTTTTGCAAAGGTTATTTCTTCTTTGCCTAGTTATAATATAATAACAACACATTTTGATTGTGACTTTTATTCTTCTAGTCCTCCAAAGCTAACAAAAAATTGTAATTGTAAGTCAAATTATATTCTTTTAAAAAACGATGTAAAATACCTAGGTATTTACATCGACTCTACTTTGAAATGGAACACTCAAATTGAGGCATTATGTAAAAAGTTAAGACCTTTTGTTTATATTTTTAAGACATTGAAAAAAGTATCAAATATAGCAGCCTTAAAAAGTACCTATCATGCATTGGTGGGTTCTATTTTGCGGTATGGCTCTATTGGATGGGGAGGGGTATATAACAATAATCTTGAACCTTTAAACGTATTGCAAAGAAAAATAATTAAAATAATTTTCAACAGGCCTTTTGATTACTCTTCTGAACTACTGCACTCCACTTCAGGTTTGCTTGATGTAAGACAATTATATATTAAAACTATACTAATAGACTGGTTTAATAAAAAGATATCAGTACAGGCTTTACAGCATGATTACAATACCCGAGGTTCTGTACAAAATATGGCCTGCGTTCTGAGAGCTTGTTTTCGTTTGAGCGAAAGATATTATCCATTTTATCTTCATAAAGTGTTTAATATTCTGGATAATTCATGTAAAAATTTATCCGTTTCATTGCTAACGTTTAAAAGCAGGATAACTTTATGGATATCTCAGAATAGAGCTTTCGTACATTCACTATTTGAATAACGTGGTTAATGTTTAAAGAAAAAACTACTACTTTTTCTTTTAATATGTGTAATATAATTATATATTTCACATATTCTTTTGTAAAAATTGTTTTTTTTTTTTGATTTATTATATTATATGAAGGTATTTTCACAAGACACATCTCTGCTGCTAACAAGGCAACTTCTGTGGCAGTGTTTCTGTGAAACTTTACTAGGTACTAATTTTTGTTAATTTCTTAAGTTTATCATTTTTTTTATATTTTTTTGTATTAATTTTATATATTTTGTAAATTATAAAAAATTTGTATACCTAAATAAAATATAAATATAAAATATAAAAATATAAAAAAATTACCTCGAAATATTTTGACATTTGTTATATTTTGAATGATAAAACCAAATATTGCACAAATTCTTTCAAAAACTAATAATTTTCTTTGAAAACGGGATCAGATTAGATTCCGAAACGTTAGGCGTTAACTTTTATTCAGTTTTTCGTTCTTTTTTAATTATTTTAACGATTTATCAAGAATTTTATTAAAAATTCTTTATTTAGGCAAAATTTTTAAACTTTGGTGCTTAAATTAAAATATAATTTAATGATCAACTGTTTTTGCTTTTCAGTGCAGTAAAATTCTTCTCTTGTGCTTTTTTTCTTTAATTTTCACCTATTCCCTATTACCACGCCATCACATATTCCCAATTTCAGTATTAGTTTTATTATATTTGCTATTTTTGTAAAAATAACAGATTTGCTTTCTCTCACAAATAACACAATTATTTTTGACAAATATGTGACATTTTGCTTCAAAATTTTCAACTTAGCTGGCCATGGAATGGCCCACTAGGAAGTCTGGCACCTAAGCCAGTAGCGCGGCCTGGAAGTGAAGGACGCCTTGGTAATTGGCGTCTTTATTTTTGTGGGCCTGTGTAGTTTATTTAAAAATTAATTAATTTGACCTGCCTACTCATTATTTTGAAGAGGTTGGTCCTTCGAGATGGTAGTTTCTTTAAATATATGCATGCATGTAAAATAAGCCTAATTAGTGTCAACTACTTGAATGTAATTAATAGAAGAGGTCGAAAATGATTATTTGACCTAAAATCAAATAATAAAAAAAGTCAATAAGTAAAAACATTTTTGTTAGTGTCTAACTGTACAAGATAATAAAAACACGATAATACTCACGACAAAAAGAGCCTTGCATTTGAAGGCGTAAGTGAAGCGGACATTCCCTATAAATTGGTTCGAAAGTCAATTAAAGCCGGTGGTTCCCTCTACTACTAGCCCACACAAGTCCTGGACTTAGGGGATGCCTAATTTTGTAGAATAGTACGAGGTTAAACAAAATGTAAATGTATAATTATACTATTCACAGCGCCTTCGCTAGAATAGTATTATACGGTAGTTTCGTTTTTTTTTTTTTAATTTTCAAAAAACGTCCAAGCCCAAAAATTTTTTGGTTATAAATTTGTTTCATGATAAAATAAGCAATGTTTTTTTGAAATGTCCGTCTGTCTGATGTCACGGTTTTTGTAAACACGATAACTCAAGAACGAATAATCGGATCGACTTGAAATTTTCAGGAAAAATAAAGTTCTATTAGGGGAAGATCCCTATTGTTTTTGAAAGTAATTTCCCAAAAAAGTTATGGGGGGTTAAACTCTTAATCGAATCGAAAAAAGTTGAAAGAAAATTCCGATTAACGTAACTTTTTGAAAATTTCAGAAAAAATTACTTGTAAGGACCAATTTTGAAAATAATCGCCCCAAAAACAAAAAATTTATGGGGGGTTAAACTTAAATTTTCAAAAAAATTTCTTTTCAAAAATGTTTTCCTTCTCGCAAAAAGAAAATTAAATAAAAAATTACAAAATTTATTTTTTTTTTCGTTTTTTTTTTAATATCTTTTTTAAACTGTTTAAAAAAGTTATTTTTTTTAATTTTTTGTTTTTCGCAAAAAGAAAATAAAAAAATGAATATTTTTTTTTTATTTTTTTTTTCAAGTATTTTTTAAAATGCAATATATCATTTAGGTCCTCTGAATAGTATATAATGGAATGCGTAGCATTACCTATCTTCGCGGCTTGTTTATTTATTAAAATTACGGTTAAAATGACTTCCAATTTTGTCTTTTTTTCACAAAGCATGCCCAAAGGCATAAGGTCCCCTTTGACTTGAGTACACAGTATTTGGCCTAATAGCCATTGAGTTTATTATTTATGTTTATTTGAATAGTCGATTTGAGACAATATTCCGTAAAAAGACCGTGGAAGATTAGATTACCGCACAACGCAAACAAATCTAGCGTTTTTCTGTTTTGTCTTTTGGGATATACGTTGTGCGGTCCATGAGTTCTTAGCTTAACAAAAAAGTCCGATTTAGCTGAAATTCGTTAAAAAGGCTTTTTTTGTTAATCTTAATGCGGATCAATACCCAAAAACCTAAAATTGAAAATGGCGGAATAAATATGACCGATTAATTTGTTAAATTTTGCCAAAATAACAGAAATGTGGCATAAAACAAAAAATTATGAAAACTTCAGCCTATTTTTTATGGGTTATTTTCCTTGTATGCACTAGTAACTACTGTAAAAAATTCATGACTTTTTACCAGCCTGTTTTTTAAATTTAAGTTTGAAAAAAAAATATAAAATTTAAGGAGAAAAAAAGGATATCTTGAATCAAAGCAAAACGATCTTGAACCAAGGCCGTCATGGCTTTCGATATGTTCAACGCCATGACTGTCTGAGATCAAGTCCGCCGTGATCTTGTTTTATATCTATAGTCGTTGCAGCTTCACATCAGAAGAGTTTTTTATTTTATTTTTTGTTTTTATTATTAATATATTAACATTATTATTTTTCTTTGTTTCAGGTGAGTCTGATTTCAGCTGCTTCAAATGTAAGGTAACTAGTTTTTTAATTTCATTGTATGTTTATTCGAAATATTTGCGTATATTACGAATTGTTATTGTTAAAAATATGTTAAAATGTATTAAAATGCCTATATCTCGTAAACTAAAAGTCCTACGATAAAAATGAACACATATATTTTTGTAGCCCCACAATTAAACATTATTTTCATTTATTTTAAAAGAAATTGTCCCACTATAAATAATAAGTGAGATATCGCTAAAAATTATAGTTTTTGTCCATTTTTCCCCCTTGTTCTACGGTATTATTAACCATATTTGATGTGACGCAAACAGAAAAAATCCTGAATCGTTTGGTGAAAGAATTTTTCAAATCTGACATTCCGTTCAAAAGTTATAAGGTTTACAAAAAGACCGACAGACAGACAGACATTTTTTAACACCCACTTTTTTCACGACGTTTCATGGTATGATTAAGCCGAAAATGCAAAAAAATGGATTTTTCGGTCGGTTTTAATAACGGGTGTTTCTACCCGTAAAATTAAGGGAAACATAAAATTTTACCAGTAATTATAATAATTACTGCATCGGAAATCATTATAAAACGTTCTGCAGCCTAGGCAATGACTGTGAAACAAAAGCGACTTAAAATTGCCTGTCAGCTCAATAACAATTGTATACGATTACAAACTGTGGCATACAATACGGTATTGACACCTGCAATTTGCCATTTTTATCGCATCATTATGCCGTTAAATGCATTTTTTCTTTACTTCGCTAATCACTTAAAATAACACGCTTTTGCATAGTACTATATCGGTTGTATCATACCGTGCGTCAAAATTATTATTATTACCGAATTTCTGGGCAACATTAGGACGACTATAACTTGAGAGTAAATTATTATTATTTATCGTGCATAATTGAATGTAATTATTATACTATGTATATCATAATCTTCGTGGCGAATATAGAATGATCGTTTTTTTTTTTTGTTTTTGACGTTATTCCTAAGGCGCCTTTTCACGGAGCAATTTATATGCAAGTTTGGTGCTATGCAAGTTTGCTGCCAGATATAGCATGAGGACAATTACACATTAATTTTCCTTTTTCACGGAGCAAGTTGTACGCCAGTTTGACGCTATATATTGCAAGTTAAACAATGCTGCCAACCAGACAATTATGACGTGTCTCTGCTTTTGTTGACAAAAACATAACCTAGCATTTGCTTTTTTAAGGAAGCTTTTTAGTTAGACAGACCGGCCTATTATTAATAATAATAATTATTAACAAGTCCAGTTGCTACTATATTCTAGCAAAAAACTGTATATAACATTTTTTATAGGGCTTAAAAAGAGCTTTTATTTAAAATATAATTTTTTGAAATTTATATATGTGAGATATGCTAAAAAAAGCCTTTTACTGCTTTAAACACCAATATCTCGAAAACGATGCGTTTTAGGAAAACGTTGTTTATAACATTTTTTGACCAATTTAAAATTATCTTTTATATAAGTGCTAAATTAACCAAATACAATAATAATTGCCTTAACAATAAACAAAAAACGCTAAAAATAGGAGTTTTACCCTATTTTTACCCCCTTACCCCCAATCGTTTACCCCCAAAATCTAATCAGCTCTTCGAAATACGATAAGAAACAATATGCAAAAAATCGCAAGTCGATATCTCATGTAGAAATGGAGTTAGAGAGTTTACACCCAGACAGACAGACGGACGCAAATTTTTTTTTTACTGAGTTCGAAAGGTCTAAAACGTAGAGAAATGTGATAAAAACGAAAAACGTGGTCAAAGATTTTCTTTTCGGCGAAGATTTCAATACATGGGCACTCTTAGTATCACTAAGTGCCGATGTAATTCATGGGTCAGTCCTAATGGGTTAATCCAGCAGCGCAGTCTTGTAAACCACGAGCATGGTGGTCTTCATTAAGCAGCGTTTCTTTATTATAAATTTCCCACAAACTGTAACGATTCTTTCCTATCTAATGGTTTATAAATTAACAATGATAATGTAAAATTCGAGGTATAATTTTGTTGTTTAGTGTAATCGATTATGTATTTTTTAACATTGAAAATAAATGAGCCACTTGACCTTAAAACTGAACAAGTCTGGTGATTAAGTGTCGATAAATCTTGAACAGCACCAAAAACGTCGAGATAAATTGATGAAAAAACCCAATAAGTCCAGTATTATTTTCCCCTAGTCCTGCGTTAAAAAAACTAAGATTTTATAAGCAGATTTCCCCCCAAAAAAATTCAGCATATACTGAAACAAATATAAAAACAATTGAAAATTGATTTTCTCAAAAACTACTCCAAGGATTATTTAAATTTTGGCCATGTTTTACTCAGTAAGCTCTAGACAAAATCCACCAATAAAAGAATGGGGTGCTTGATGTTTGATTTAATTTTTTAAGGTCCACCGTGAACGAATTCTTTTATTTTATTCTAATAAATGAATATTTATTTAATTGGGCGAAAATTTCCTGTCCAGTATCTCCTCCGTGTAGTGATAACCCAGTTGGCGGTTTGCCCAAGACGTTTTGGCCCTCCGGGCAAATGAACTTTTGTGTAAAATTAAAAAAGAAAATTACTCTAGTATTTTGGAAAGATCTGATAATAAGAGCAAAGCCACTTGGAATATGATAAGGGATATAAAGGGTCAAAATAAGTACACATTTCTTCAGGTAGAGGGAGATCCTATTGAAATTTCAAATGAATTTAACAAATTCACCACAACCGTGGCTAAGAACTTAGCCAATGACCTTGAACATGTAGAGTATTCATCAAAAATTAAAAATTCTAGGCAAACTATGTTTGTCTATGAAACTGATGAGAATGAGATCTTAAATATAATAGGTAACCTAAAAAATAAGATGAGTAGTGGTTTCGATGAAATTCCTACTCATATTATTAAATATTGTAAAACTGAGCTTTCCAAAATTCTGGCCTACATTGTTAACAACTCACTTATGTGTGGGGTGTTTCCTAGCCAGCTCAAGATGGCCATGGTAACCCCTATTTATAAGAAAGGTGATCCCTCTAAAATTGAAAATTACAGGCCTATAAGCCTTCTTGCATCCTTCTCAAAAATTTTTGAAATTGCAATGTGCAAACGAATTGTGAATTATTTTATTAAATACAAGTTATTTAATAGTTTTCAACATGGATACCTAAAGGGGAGATCAGTGTCCACTGCACTGCACAGTCTTGTCAACAAGATTCTCGACAGTTTTGAAAAGAAAGAGATAGCCATAGGTGCTTTTTTAGATTTGACCAAAGCCTATGACTGTCTGGATTATAATATACTCTTTGATAAACTAGAGAAATATGGTGTACGTGGCCCAGCATTGCAGTGGATACGGTCTTACCTTACAGGTAGAACACAAAAAGTACAGATAGAGAGAGATGCAAGAAGGTATACTTCTAATACTGAAAACATAACGCTTGGAATTCCACAGGGGAGTATAATGGGTCCTTACCTGTTTGTCATCTATGTGAACGACCTCCTGGATGTCCTAAACAATAATATGGAAGATATCCTGGTAAACTTTGCGGATGATACCAATTTACTAGTAAGTTCAGATTCTATATCTGATGCAAGTTTACAGTGTTCTACTTTAGTTACCGCAATAGAAAATTGGTTTACAAAGAATAAACTTATAGTAAATGAAAGTAAAACAAACTTTATGCTCTTTCAGACAAGAAACACAGGTGACCAGGAGGGAGTGCTCATGGGTGACAGACAGGTGACATTTTCTCAGGAAATCAAATTTTTGGGGGTTGTGATGGATTCTCGCTTGAGCTGGTTGGGACACATCACACATCTGTCAAAAAAACTTAACACAGCTCATTATTCTATCAGAGTAATAAAACATTATGTCAACCTTGCCACACTAAAGACTATATATTATTCTAATTTCTATTCACACTTAAAGTATGGTATTATCTTTTGGGGACAAACAAACCTTAAAGATATTTTTACAATACAAAAGAAAACTTTAAGAACTATGTTAAATTTAGGATTTAATGAAAGCTGCAGAGGTAAGTTTAGACAGAGTGAGTTGTTAACAGTGGCTGGTCTTTATATATTTGAGGTCTTAGTTTTTATGTTCAAGAACATTGGAGATTTTGATCACCTAAAAGCGACCAATAGGACTCGTACTCAAAATTTTAATTTTCCTCGGCACCGACTAGTGAGTTTTGAAAAAGGGTGGTTTTATTCTTCTATTAGATTCTTTAATAAACTTCCTGAGAACATTAGAAATGTAAATAGATTCAGTGTATATAAAAAACTTATTTTTAATTATTTACTATGCTGTGAACCATATACTTTAGATGAATTTTTTAACTTTAACTCAAACACATTACAGAACTTTTAGATATTTATTTTTATCTTTTTTTTTTTAGATGTGACTATTTGTTTTGTCTGTTATGTGATTATGTGAATATATGTATACGTAACATTTTGAAACAATAAATTTATTATTATTATTATTATTAGACAAGCGGCACGCAGGTGCGTCTTGACTCCACATGCCGCCGATAAGATATATGACATACACGGAAAACGCAGACAGAGTGGTTTTGTAAGTAATAATATGTAAGAAATGTTGTATCTTAGACTACAATAATAATAAAAAAGCCTTGAAGATTTGCAACGCTTTCCAAAATATATTTAAATATGAGCGCGCTCTCGAGCTCAAAGGAATCATTTATTTTTTTGGTATTTGGCCACGTTTGGTATTTAATACTTGTGATATTTAATACGACAATATAAGTATTGTATACAATATCTTGTCATATTAATGGAACATAACGTGCTGGCCTATTTAAAACCCCAAGCAACGTGAGTTTATTAATACTAGCATGTTGTAGTAAAAGTTACCGTAACATTTGGTAAAGTAAGGTATACTTTAAGTTGTGTCATTGATGTAGTTTAAAGTATGTAACAGTAAAATAACAATCAGAAAATAATAACAAAATTTTGATTAGTAATAAATTATTACCTATTTTTCAGAATATTCACTGAGAAATATATAATTTTAGCATAAAAACTTGTTTCTTCATGTTAAAAAATAATTATAATTATTTAATTATCATTAAAACAAATTAGATTTTATAATTTTAATAATATACATTTTTTAATTAAATTGTATGAGTGATAGTATCTTAAATTAATTTGCAGGTTACATGGTTCTTTTCATCACTTGTACAGTTAAAAAACTAGACAAACAGCAACAATCGTAAAAAATATATACAGGGTGGCCCATAAAGAAATTCATTTTTGAAAAAATTATTAAAACAGCGATAATATTTTGGTACAATTTATTGAATGAAATATGTAAATAAATAATGGGAATTGCGCGATGGTTTTAATACTATTGCTTACATAACTATTCGAGGTTCACTTTTGGACTTTTTTGGCAATTCTTTTTTTCATATTCTGGTTACTTAAACTAAAACTAAAAGTTCAAGACAAAACGTTTAAAATTTTATCGGCCTTAATGTTTTTTATAGCGGAAAGTATATAAAAATCAGCTACACAGTAAAAAATGACATGGCGGTAAAAAAATTTCACTTTCTCGCATTGTGGACGTATTCCCCGTAACAGGCTTAACATCAGTTACATAAAGCAAGTTGCTTTGATATGCGCAGAAGCATCACTTCTCGCTCGAGCAAACCCATGGGTTGCAGCTCTCAACTAACAATAATTGTTAATACCTATTTAAAAACTATAGTTTTTTTTTAAACACTTCTAAGAAGCTATGAATACAATGATCATTGCCTTCAAAAACCAAATGTTGACATTTCTCGACTGTGGGCTACAAAAAACGTTGATATTGCGTATCTAGAAGATACTATATTTCTTTAAGCAGTTTTTCTCTTTGGTTTTCGACTTTAGCAGTGTGAACTATTGAAACTTTTTTAATGCGATACAATTTACTGCACCTTGATCGAACTGATTCGGCGACTTTTGAAATTGATGAAACTAACTGTATAACGATTGTATCTAAGGTTAAATACAATAACTCATCTTATCTGAACGTACCCAATATTTCTATCTGAAATAACCAATCGGTACCTACTTAAAACAGTTTTAACTGAGGTTTTAACACGGTGATAATAAACCTCTTAATAGACCAGTTTATTATACTCGTCGCAGATTCACAGCAGAGGAATAATATACGGCCGTCATTAATAGACCTATAAATCACGGGTCTTTATAAAATAAACCGTTTAAACTTTGAAACGGCCGTGAATAAAGTAAAGTATTCTACTCGCGTATCGGCTCGTGTCGTAAAATTCACCCTCAATGATTAATAGCAATTTCACTGAGCGATAAAATCGAGGTTGATCTTTTAGGCAAGAGATCTGTCAGCGTCATTCGAAAATATAATTTAGTCGAAGGGGGAGGAAAATGCAATTAAAAGTAATATCTTGGCTTTAGTGACTAAAAAGTATATCGAGAAAAAAGCAATATACGTTTCAGAGTGAAGATTATACAATGGAATGCGAAGCCTGTGCACATATATGTCTAAATTAGATAAAAAACTATGCCTTCGATAACTCTCTAACAGCATATAGCGACTTTAAATTAACGAAAACAAAACGAGCGATAGTGCTTAGGTTGTAAAATAAGGGTGTAGAAAGGGAAAAAGGGATGTCACCAACCTTGATTTGATGCCGATGATCCGGTCCTCCTGTGCACAGGCTTCTTCGTGTTGAGGTTGTGAGAGGATAAAAATCGTGCATGGAAACGATATTTTGCGGCCTCGCACGCACGGATTGTTTTTTATTTTTAGTCACTAAACCCTAAGATATTACTTTTAATTGCATTTTTTTTTCGTAAACAATGAGTCTTAGATGATTACATCATATGACATATTTTTATGTATTTTTACGTATAGGATATAAGATATTCAAATTAAAAAACTCAAAAAGTTACTATGAAAAAAGAATTGGGCAAAAAGGGATTGGGCCTTCCCGTTTGGCCCGCCCCTGGCTAAAATTACCACATGAAAATTGTATATATTAATAAGCCTTGTTGATATAAAAACTCATGCAAAAGCTAATTTCTGTAGCTCAAAGGGTTCTTGGGATATTAAACGAAATTTGCGGGCTTGTCACTGAAGGACCGTAGCTCCCTTACGAAGCATTTTTGGACATATGTTTCTATGAACTTTTTTTCATGTCTTTTGATAGGAATTTACCTCCCAAAGTTATGAAACGCTAACTAGAAAAATGGGTCTTGCATATTAGGGTGCATTAGAAACTTAAAATCGCTTAAATAACCTAAAGTAGTGAAACCCCTTGGGGACTCTACTATAGTGGTCCTAAACTAACGACTGTCGTTTACAGATCATTTACGACCCTTTTCATTAAAAAAAAATCCTCCCTTGCTACTATTGTGCCCTCTAAACATAAATAAATAAAATATATACCAATAAATTATTTGGGTTATGTTATTTAGGTTTTCCAAATTTTAACTTGATATCTTAAGCCGTTCAAAAGTCAAAGGGTGAGGGGGCGACTTTTTACACGCTGTGTATATCTTCACGGCTTGTTATACATCATGTTTTAATACAATATATCAAGTAATCTCTCATTAATAACAATAGTAACCTTATTAAACATAATGGAAAAAACAGATTCATAATAATTTACAGTCACTTTTGAACTAGATTAAAGAAGTAAAAATTATGGGATTAATTTGTGCTCTTAGTACCTACCCATGTAGATGGATACAGCTGTTTAATAGCATCAGATTCCTTTGATTAAAATAATTATTTGTAAGAATTTATTGGAAAAGTCCAGATTTACTTGAAAGACCAGTTATTAAACATACTATAGTAAGAAAAAGAATGAGACCCTACCTAGTACTAGGTAGGGTCTCATTCTTTTTCTTCTCCACTCAAAATATACAGGCTTTAGGTATTTAAGTAGTCATTAAACCTTTATTTTATCCACTTTGGAAATATATTGTTAAATGTTTTGCCCTTTCCATTTATTTGTGTTTCAGTCTCATTATGAGGCCCTAATAAATTTTAAGAAATATGTATACCTGCGTAGGTAAGTTACTTTTAATGAATATTTTTTGAAGCAACTATGTTTTTCTAATTGGTTTACATAATCAAGAGCAATGTTGTGAAGTATTTTGGACCACCCTACGATAGATATACCGGGTGTTTTTTTTTTTAACCTGAAACTTTTAAATATCTCGAATACTATGCATTTTAGAAAAAAAAATGTCGGACAAAAGTAGTTTATTTGAATGGGGGAAACAAAATGGCGTATTTATTTTTTACGGATATTTACGTTTTCAACGTCATTTCAAGATCAACTTTGTTTTTTAAATAGATATGATAAGTTTTTTGAGGTTATGTTGAAAATTAGAGCTAACTTTTAAATTCCGATCCTTAGATTCGCATTCAGCGGATCAAAATACATAGTCAAGTCCGCCAGAGATCCAACTTTTCTAATTTTGTGTGGCTGTGTTATCTCTGTAACTAAAGTCCGATCAAAAAAAGTTTTTTACAAAAGATATTTATTTTTTTGAGGAGAATCAAATAACAGTAAAAAGAAATATATGTTTCCATTTAAAAAAAAAACAAAGTTGGCCTTGAAATTACCTTGAAAACGTAAATATCCGTAAAAAATGAATACGCCATTTTGTTTCCCCCATTAAAATAAACAACTTCTGTCTGACTTTTTTTTCTAAAATGCATAGTATATAATAATATAAGAAATAAAATACAGCAATATAATGATAGTTTTAAACTAAAGGTATACATCTTTAAGAATGTAAATGATTCTTATACCAATTCTTAATAATTTGTTTGTCTACGCACAGACCACCTACACGTATGTATCTTTCGGTAAGTACCTCTGACAAAAGTGGGTCAATCCAACTCTTATGTGATTTTTATCTTGGTAGTAAGTACTTAAATACTTACGAATCCGCTAAGTAGAAACTGAAAAGAACGAATGACGCAGGTTACTCCATTATATTTTATATGCCATTGAGTACTTTACGATTTTCCCGAGGATTTTCTATTATTTCGTAATTTTTTCCACTTTTTGTACTAAAATAGATACTTAAAAACGAGCTTAAAACCCTCTTTGGAGACGCTTATGAAAAAACACTACAAATCAGGATTCTAGTGGGGATGATGGTCAATTTTGTTAACCTGTACGTAACATTTTCGGGACCCCCACCCCCTCCCCTAACGTAATACTTGAACATTCCCTAACAGACTATTTTCTAGATAAGAAAGTTATCTACCTGTCGTTAAAATCAAATGGACAGGAAACAGTGAATAGTACCATTTCATCCTTTTTGGGAATCATCAGCACTGTGTATCCTGTATGTTGCTAATATTTAAATAAAACGTTAGATAGTCATAAAAGCTTGGTGCCATCTATTGATGTGGTCACTTTTATCTGTTCACTTGTTCCTAAAAGGCAAATCGCCACATCAATAGATGGCACCATGCTTTTCTAACTATCTAAAGTTTTATTTAAATACAGGATACACATTGCTGATGATTCCCAAAAAGGATGAAATGGTACTATTCACTGTTTCCTGTCCATTTGATTTTAACGACAAATAGATAACTTTCTTATATATATTTTTCGGTTATTAACCGACAAACGTGCAGTATATATCTTTATAGACTGTCAATTCTTAATTAATTTATTTTCTAGATATTAAATTATATAAATAGCATAACTGTGAAATAATAAAAAACTTCAGTTTCATATTAATTCCTGAAGATTAACAGCAGTTCAGCCATCTTGCGTTAAGCATTAATAATGATATTTTAATCGGTGGCGCCACCTAGCGGAAATTAATGATTTAAATTGACCTGTAATAATTAGTTTACTGGTGTCTATTTTATATTACAGGTCAGGTCCAGGCGTGAAAAACAGTGGGACAAGAAATCACGTACTTCCCAAACTTTATTAATACATGTAATGTATGTATTACATATACAGTTGCGAATAAAATCTATTAACATGGTATAAACCCGTTCTTTATGCCTTTCAGAGTATTTTAAAAAATCCTATACGTAATTTTTCATAGGTGTCAAGTATGTAGGTTTAAGTATATATTACATGTCAATCGTGCTTAAAACCAGTAATTATATTACCCTATTCTTTATGAAGTTGTGGTTAATTACTAGCCGTGAAGACTTCATTAACATGGAGTAACGACATCGTAATTATTGATTTTTTATGCGGAACACAGTCTACAGGCGATAATGGAATTTTCGTGCATTGTAGTTTTATCTGTTTGCCGCAATTTAAAAAATTCTTTCTCTATTCCCGAACGTTAATGATACAATGTGTAATTACGGATTACAGTTAGGCCGTTTACATCTGATTACACTGTAAATTCGATGGTGCGTTCGCTTATACTGTGCGTCCCATTCGGTTAAACGGCCAGGACATAAACTGGCCAGATTAAATATCTCGGTATAAACTTCTACAAAAATCTAACCTGGAATACACATCACGCTAATCTTGAATATAAATTAAGTTTTAGTAAATTGCCAACGCAAACCAACAGTCCAAAGCCCCACTCCTCAAAAATAAAAAAAATAAATGAAATTATAAAAATCGAGCAAAAAACTCAAATTTTACAAATTAAAAATTACTTGAAAAATCTATCAAATTAGCCCAAATAAAAATACTAATGCAGGTGTTAATTTTCTAATAAATTGTGTGCCGCGTTTTTTCACCCGGGGACGTTGAACGGCAAGTGTCATCATTGGTCTGCATATGATCACCCAAGTATATTTGGTAGCCTAAGCTTATCAATAAATATATTAAATACTGGGATTTAACAGCAGGACTTTCCTAGATGACAGTAAAATGGTTGACTTATAGCCCATTGAGCCTTAAATAAATTTAATCGGGGGAATCTACCCTAAAGTCATCTTAGAGCCTTTATTTCAAAAGTGTTCGTAATTACATGATCACTACAGCTAAGTATTTCTTTGCTACTGGTTATCTAGATATTTTTTATCAGAGGCTTGTAATTTGCATAGTTAGTAATTTTCTTCGGTGAGATCCAGAAGGCCAATTAACTAATAGCAGAGACAAGACAGATCAAGTAGGTTAGAACAACCTTCTTGCAGTTTTTCCATTAATAAACACGGGTAGAGTCTAGAATTAAAGGCGAAAAGTATGAATAATTTTGCAATCAAGCCCTAAGCGTATAATTAAGTAACGCGGTAGCTGAAATCACACAAAGATATGTCTACGCACGCCAGAAATAATCCTTGTTTGTCAGTTTCAGGGCAAAAACTGCCTATTTAGCAGACATAATAGAAGGCACCTGCTGTGTGGAACTAAACCATTCTATTTTGTTTGGTTTTTCTGAGACAATACGGTTTAGGCACTGAAAAGGTCTAGTTTGGATAAAGATTAGGAATGTCATGAAGAGGTGGATAGTGCTGGTATTGGCGCTTCAGCCTTAAATACATTATTGAAACTCCACCCTGCCCGATAATAGGAAGATGTTTTTTATTATGATAACAATTTAGCGCTCTCGTCATTAAATTTGAATAAAAAAGGATGTTTTTAAGATGGGACAGGGTGGAGTTATGTCAATACGCACGCCACGCTGAAGTACCGTTACCATTACTGGTTGAAAATTATAAATTTTTGTGGGTGGTGGTTTTGCAAAACTATCGAATTCGTCATCAAAGTCTAGAAAATTTAATATAGTGTGAATTATCCTGGGTGGTCTTGATTGTCTTGGGTTTGCTATGGAGAACGATTTTCTCTGGATGTTTTTTATTAACCAGTGGGCATGGGGGCATATTTTGAATATTTTTTTTGGAAAGCCAGAA
>OY294048.1:7289291-7330735 GCA_958510825.1 Brachypterus glaber | reverse complement strand
CTTTATACATTTTATTTTGTTAGCATTTAGTTTAATTTTCTATTTGGAACACCAATGCAATGGGTCAGGAGCTTCATTTGATGCTGGAGCGCATTATGGATACGTTGGTGGTTCTTATGGTTCTTTATATATATATATATATATATATATATATATATATATATATATATATATATATATACTTAAGATTTTTCGGAATCTTAACTATAGTTTGTAGTTTATAGTTTGTATAAAAACAAGGCATTTTATGGTATTAATACAGATATTATATGAAACACGGGGACTTTTTAAGAACTACTTGCAGTACTGTTAATGATATATAATATTCAATATCAAATGCAAAACAACTTTCGAGACATTTTAACTTTTTATATTTTGTTTGTCGGTTAAAATTAAATACCACTCGCGTTTATTCACATCAGTGCAAAATGTTCAATTAAAAGTTTTAGCAAGCCGCTTAAATATGTACAAACGGCAGTATCTTTCTATCCACTCTTTATTTCTCTTTTCTGCTTCATCTCTATTTTTTGACATCTATACTCTGTTATATCTCTTCTCTTTTGCATCTCTCCTCTTTTACAACTCTACCCTTAGGCATGTCTGTTCTGCGATATATCTCGTTTTTTGCACGATCCAACAAAATAAACAATAATAAAATTTATAAAAAAGAAATTAAAACGTAAAAAAGAAAGAATGCTAAATTGTTAATTTCGTTTGTTCTGTGGTCTTTGTAAAATAATTTTTTTTTGAGAAAAAATACATCAAGATTTTGCAAGACGAAGATTTTGAGCTGCAAGATGTGTGGATTGTTGTATATTTTGCAATTATAGAGGAAATGCGCCTAATTTCGGATGGTTTCCAAATTTCGGATAGTAGTGTATTTAAGATACTGTCTGCAAAGGTAAACAGAAACCTACTTTTATGTGAAGCCAAAAGTCAAACTAAATCCGTCCTGTAATATGATAACGGTAGAGCTTCTCCCCTTTAAATGGCAGCACAAATCGTTTATATTGCAAATGGCAGTTTTGTGCTCAGTTGCATTATTATGCTTGTTTATTTAATAAATAATCGTTATAAAAGTTCGTGATTCTGTCTTGGGTAAGTTATGATGTTAGTTAAGTTGATCCACTATTCATAATTAAGCAATTTGAAAACGTAAACATTCTACAAATTTATAATCTAAAAAGCAGAAAGTTGCCTAATTTCGGATAGACCATTTTTGTGCATTTGATTCCCAATTTCGGATATCCGCAAGGTAATTATTATTCAGGATAACCAACCATTAATTATTATTTTTATAATGATACAACAAACTAAGATAAACAATTTTGAAAAAACGAAAATTACCTAAGATACTAAGATATTCGAAATTGGGAATCTAAAATTATAGTTCCTATAGTATTTCGTAGAAAATCGCTTTATGATTAAATTACGTATTAAATGTGAAGGAATAACAAGAAACATAAGCAATGGGATCCAGATCTACTCTTGAAAAAATTTTTTCGGATATGTCCGAAATTAGGAGCCCTTTTTCAAATGCACAAAAATGCGCTGATTTTTTTTAACCGTGTTTTTTGGAAAAAATAAAGTAATAAAATTGGTTTTACAATAAATCGTGGTTCGCTATAATAAGTTGTATCTGGTTATATAAAAAAAATATCAAAAAGTAATACCGAGTATTAAGTATTGAATACATTGTAAATGGTATCCGAAATTAGGCGACTTTCCTCTACCGGAAAAATCCAAACATGGCGCAGTGAAAAAAATATGCGAAAACATCATAGAAAAGTTACTGTTGGATTAATAAATTCTTATTTCGTTTGAAGAAGAAACATAAATAGTCCGAGAACGTTTAACAATTATAATTGTTAAATACAATAATTATTGTTCTAATAATAATTTAATTTAAAACTTTAATAAAGACTAATTTAAAGCTATAAAAATAGAAAATTAATTTATTATTTACTTACCGCTTCCCGATCGGTAAGTAATTTACTTACCGATCAGCAATTTGTAAACATAACCTACTGCTGTCATAATTAGGCTAGTAAACATGTCAAATTGCCTGATCGTGCAAAAAAAGTTTTAAAATAATAAAAATGCTTTGCGGAACAAAGTTAAGCTAAATATTTAATTTGACACTGCAGTTGATCTCAAAGGAGGGTATCGCATTTTGGGCTAAATCGCCTGTAACGATAAGACTTTTTAGAAGCTTATAGATAGATATAAAATAAATACTTAGCCAAAATTTCAGCCCTTTTTACATCCCGGAACATACTTTAATTAATTATTTTAATTAAGAATTTGACATCTGTCAATGTACGATTTGGCAACATTGCACGAAACTTCAAGTGTCAAATGTCATCTCGTCAAAATAAAAATAACTTTGCACGTTAACTACTACAGTGGGGCCAAAGGAAAGGGTCTGTGTTGTGTTCACTGCTCTTGACTATAATATTAAAATATTTTGTTGTGTTTTATTAGTTTTCACGGATTCAATATACTGTAATTCAATGTGTAATTAGGCTGGACTTATGTGACTAGTTTCTTATGTTTCAGTACGATTATGGAGTTATTTTTGAGGTATTTATTCTATAATAACGTTGTAAGCAAACCAGAAGTTTCTACGATAACCCAAAACATGTAGTTCCATGGGACAGTGTTACCCAAGACAAGTAATTTAATATTAAAACATGTTAAATTAATTTATTTCCAACTAATATTAATTAAATATATTTATTTAAAAATAAATATATTTAATTAGTATTGTAGTGTTTTTATTATACATTCTACCTAAATGTAGGTATTTATGTGTATGTATTTAGATTAACAAAAAATATTGCTTTTTTTTCAATATCATATCACATTTAGCGCAAAAATAATGCAATGTTGTCGGGTTTACGATAACAAATAATTCCTGAGTTTTTAATTGTTTTTTTCATTTTGTTCTTTATTAACAAACAACACAGTTTTTTATCATTTCTTTTCATCATTTTGTAACTTTTTGAACAAAAGCATATTTTTCTTATTTAGCCCAAAACTCCTATTTAAAACTTCTTTACAAACTAATTTAGTCTCTAGGACTCTAATTTAAATATCAAAGTTGGTAAATTGAAAAAACATTTGAATTCTTAGTCAAAAAGTTTGCAAAAATTGAGCTTTTTTTTCTGAAAAGAATTGGTAATTCTTTAATCGAAAAAATATAATATATTGCCTTTGTTACGGCTCTGTTTTAAGTCAACATATTTAGATCTTTAACAATCTTTAGTTAGATTCTACCTTTGTAAGTCTTAATTTAGTATTCCGGTAAAAATCAGTATCAGTGTATCTCTATAGAGTCATCTTTATTGTGTGAATCTGTTAAAATCCATTAAGTTAAGTATCTTGCTTTTCCGCTACAGAACGGCCGATTGTACAATTGTTACCATACCGCAACACATCTCGTTCTGATGTCATTATCGTGGTTCAGGAAAAGAAAAACTTTGTTTTCAAGGTTTAACTGTAATTAAATGGGGAAAGACAATAACCACTTTTTTGAGTTTTTAAAAGGCAATAAATACATCTACATATTTTAAGTAAAGGAGGATGTCAGGAAACTACGATTTTTGGCCTCGCTGCGGAACTTTTCTGACCCTTATAATAGTATATTACATACTGAGGTTGAAAAAGTTTCGTTTCCTGAGGGAAGGTTAGCTGACCAAGGGGCGCTAGTTTTTTTTTTTTTTTTGAAAAATTCTTTTCGCCACATATGGCAAACCTGGTACTGAAGAGGTTAAAGAAACAATCAAATTTTTTATTAAAAAATCGTTAACAATTTTTGTGTTATCGTAAACGTGACAACAATTCTAAGGTGCTAAATGCCTCTATCTAATCTTGTTTATCTGAATATCAATATAATTAAAATACTGTACAATAGTAATTCAATGTATTTATTTAACACTACAGCTTAAAAGTCTCTTAAAACTTTTCATGGAAATAAAAGTATTTAACACGTTGAAAGCTACATAAAATTACTAGTCTAAGGTCACTCTGTCCAATGGGACTGCAGGCTTTAGATTACTATACTATAACGTTGGAGCTGCTCGATTGCTTTAAACCATTATTAGTCCATACCTCAAAAACAACTTGATAATCCTACTGAAAAACTAGTCTGATAAGTCCAATACACATTGGGTATTTTACACCATGTTATATCCGTAAAAACTAACAACAAAACGACAAAATATTTTAACTTTACAGTCAAGTGGAGTTACACATCACAATAAACAGCCCCACAGTAGAAGTTATTTTTCTTTTGAGATGACATGACACTTGATACGAACGATCGTTAGGTGCCATGTTGCCAAATCGTGCATTGAGATATGTCAAAAATGCGTAATTAAAATAACTAATTAAAGTTGTTCCGGGATGTAAAAAGAGCTGGAATTTTGGCTAAGTATTTATTTTTTTGTATCTATAAGCATGTAAAGTCTTATCGTTGGAGGCGAAGTAGCCCAAAATACGATACCCTCCTTTGGTTTCAGCATCCAAAAATATGTAGGTAAGAAGAATATAGTCTGGTTAAAACTAATTCGCGTTTAGTTTTTGGCCGGTGTTATCATTGTGACGTAACTTATTGATGTCTCCTTTCTGCGAACAAATCGAATGCCAGTAATTCTACTGTATGCATGCACGAGCAAAAATAAATGTGGTGTATTATTTCTGTTAATAGAGTTTTAACCTAGAAACATTTGTATTATAGACATAGCCACTGAGTTAAAAAAAAACATGACTGCTGCCAAATCGGGGTTTCCAAATGTTTTTTACGTTGTGCTAAGCGAGGTGCTAAGGTTTCAATTTCTCAGAATTATTTCAGATAGTGAATGCCGCAAAAATTGATTTTTTATTTATTTATTTATTAGTTGCGTTCAATAGTGGTCAGCGTCAGCTTAACCCATTTTCGTCTACCGTATTCATTTGGGTACACATTTTTAAAGGGAGATTTAGATGACTCTAATAGAGTGATCTCTGCTTGTAAAGGATATTTTTATATAATTATCTTGAATACAGCTTTATTTCTTCGCGTCGAGTAAAAGTTGCCCTGCCAAACTTCCAAAGAACTTTTACCTCAAGAAGTTATTTCAGACCAATGTTTATGAAGGTGTCATCTTTTTGTTTGTTTGTTTACATAAACGTACGCGATACTGCTTCTGGTGTATCGCTAGTTTTGACCTTCTGGTGACCAGAGCGATGTTGCGTAATTTTCACTTTATCATTATGATAAATCTTTATACCTACATTAAAATTTTAAAAAACTACTATACTACGACACTATAATTATGTTTGATAATGTAATATAATTAAATTTATTAAAATTAAACTACTAGTTCATATAAAACTCAAATAAAACTAATATTTCTTATAATTTACAATAAAATATCTAAAGCAGGTGTTGCAACCGGCAACACTGTATAGCTTGACAAAGTTTACTACATTAGACTGTGAGTTTACATTCTTTCTCTCTCTTTACGCGTTCTAAGTGTAAACAATAGTCACTCCCCACCAGACCCTTACCATAGTTGGTTCACGCTTCAAACAAAGCATACGGTAGATTTCATCATGGTCATTCTTGAGGTAAAAGTTCTTTGCAAACTTCTCATCTTAGCACAACAAGGGTTATTTATACGTTATTTTAACTTAACGTATTATGCATGGCTTATTATTATTATCAGTCTTTAAAAAAATGAATTTTATATAAAAGCTTGTCTATATCTTATCAGCTAGAAGATTGCTGGTAAATCTGATTAGTTTCATGTTTTAAAATTCAAAATTAATTTAAACAAGATTCTGTAGCAACTGAAGTGAATAATAATCACCAAAACGAACGGAGATAAGATATTGTGTTTTCTTACAAGAAATAAATAACACTGGTTTACAAGTTTTAACTCGCGTCCACAAAGTAATTTTGCCTCGTGCCATAATTATACCCGAAAACAAAAAAATATTTAAAAAAAAATCACGTTTTCGTGGAATCACCCATATTTTTCACATATGTCATAAATTGCACAGGCCTATATTAGGAAACTTTTTGAAAGGTTTTTTTAATTTCGTTTTAATTTTATATAAACACGTAGTGACAATTTCAAAACTGCCTTTAGTTTCAACCGCCCTGATATATTTTTAATGTGATGTTCGAAATCGGCAGTGCTAAAAAGGGCCGTATGCAAGGTTTTGTCACTTTTTTTCTCTGCCATTAATGACCCTGACAATGCATTGTCAAGGTCGCGAGTTGGACTTGCATCTAAAAAAAATTATGGTGAGAAAAAGTCTCAGAAAGAACGTTTTTAGCTCCCAAAAAGCAAATTCATTGTAGGTAGGTATGTTACCTAACATAGTTAATCTAGCTCTGATCCTAAAACGCTTGAGGCTCAACATAAGTTATACAAAAAATTAACTAACCTGTACTGGACGCGAACGAGAACCAACTCAGAAACTTGAGTCCGTTAATGACGTTGGTTTGGTTTAAGCGCTGTCCACAGGCTCTCATAACCATAAGGCATAGCATAGAACGACACCGTGATTGGCTTAACATGCCGTCATATATCTGATGCGCAGACACCCTGTATATGTATAGATCTCATGCAACGACGCTGCCACCACGAAAGGCTATGTCAAAATGAAAAATTTTAGGTTTGGACTTTTAAGCAGCTTGTTTCTCAACGCTAAGAACATTAGAAAGGTCCTTCAATCCTTCAATGATTTGAGGTTATGTGACTCTTTTTCTAGATACAGTGACGTCAGATTGTAAAAACATATGATTGTCCCCAAACTTATGTCACTCTCAACACACCTATTCTGCCCTACTAAGCTGGAAAGCAGTAACTTTATTTGTTAATACCTATGCGACAAATGGAGTTACTGCTATCTAGCTTAGTAGAGCAGTCATCATGTTAAAGATAAATTTATAAAAAATAAATTTAGTAATATTTTTATTTCAGCGCCCAAGAATCCAACCAACCTTATTTTAAACGAAATACTAAAGAAAATCTTTGTTAAACTTAAAGCGTTAAGTAATAATCAAATAACGCCTTATGGTTAAATTACAAATTTCTCTTGGTATTTTAATATTACAGGTCAAGAGAATCGTTAAGCGGCATTTAAAGGATTTTTAGTCTGCCGTATTATTTGAGTGACCCCTTAATCAAGTTATCCGGCCTATCCAAGTTATCCGATATTTCTCTAAAAATTTGGTTGGTATTAGAACCAAATTAAGCCGTTTTTAAATGAAATTGCGTCAAATTGATTAGATTTATCTTAATTATCCGGCTTACCCGGCATTATTCGCGCATCAAATTGAAACGAGACCACCTCATGAATGCCCTCTTTAAGTTGCAAAAAGTTTCATCAAATTCCGTTCGTTCGTTTTAAAGTTATGCGGGAACAAACGTAAGAAAAAACAAAGTCACACGTCGAATTGATAACCTCCTCCTTTTTGGAGGTCGGTTAAAAATTAATTAAGGTTTTCCAGATCCAATGGCTTAACAAGTGATTTGGACGATGTCTAGTTCGAGCGACCATTTCTGCTTCACACTAGAACTAGTTAATATAATAAGTCTTAGACCCTCGAGCTTTTATCATCCTAACGTGACTGATTGGTGACGTTGTACTTAATTTATGTTAAAGTTTAAACGATGCGTGAGATGTAAGATGAACTGCCGCATTCTCTAGTTAAACTTACAGCCACAATTAATTTTAGCTCTACTTTAAATTAAGCAGAAAATTAAAGTTGTTCCGGTTGATAAAAGTGTCATAAAAGTACGCTCTTTAATGTTAGAAATAAAGATATTTGCTTTTTCACTCATAAAAACCCAATTATTTTTGGTTATTATAAAAGCAGCATAAGTCATTTATACAATATTCGAAAATATATTTCAAAAACAGTTTTTTTGTTTCCTGTAAAATTTACTGTTTGTGACTTACGTTGTTTAATATGTGTTTCTGTTTTTTACATTGTTCTTTTACTTCCATAGTAAGTGTACAAAATAACAAGCTGCAGGCGGAGCGTCTGGTTTATAACCTTTATAAACAAAACTAGATGAAACGTTGCAAGCACCCTGTCAAAACATCGGCACTATTGTACACTAGAGCCATCTAGTTTGGAAATTTCAAACTAGGTGTTTTGTTTGATTTTAAATTCTGTATCTTTAAAACATTATATTCTAGCAAAAAACTGTATATAACATTTTTTATAGGGCTTAAAAAGAGCTTTTATTTAAAATATAATTTTTTGAAATCGGGTTATAAATATGTGAGATATGCTAAAAAAAACTTTTACTGCTTTAAACGCCAATATCTCGAAAACAATGCGTTTTAGGAAAACGTTGTTTATTACATTTTTTGACCAATTTAAAATTATATTTTATTTAAGTGCTAAATTAACCAAATACAATAATAATTGCCTTAATTATAAACAAACGCTAAAAATAGGAGTTTTACCCTATTTTTACCCCCTTACCCCCAATCGTTTACCCCCAAAATCTAATCAGCTCTTCGGAATACGATAAGAAACAATATGCAAAAACCGCAAGTCGACATCTCATGTAGAAATGGAGTTAGAGAGTTTACACCCAGACAGACAGACAGAAGGACGCAAAAATTTGTTTTAATTATTTCGACTCAGAATGGTCTGAAACGTCGAGAAATGTGAAAAAAAAAACTTGGTAAAAGATTTTGACTTTTCGGCGAAGATTTCAATACTCTTAGCACTAAGTGCCGATGTAAAACTATAAGTATCTAATGAGTAACTTTTTATGACTATTTTTTTCAACTAGCATAATATAGGTTTCAACCAATAAAAAACACGGCATAACCATAGTGACGGGATATTTTCGTCTCGAATATATCCCAGATAATCGAAACACCACTAACTTTTTGAAATCATAACAGCCTAATAATGTAATATTATAAAAAAATATCAACTAAAATGTAATTTTAAGGTAGTTGTTTTGTTTTATTAGCTCATTTTTATTCAATATTAATAAAATTTAACGAGTTTAGATCTTTTTTATTCCAAAAATTAGAAATGTCAAACATGAATTTATTGTGTCAAAATAAATTAACATCAAATTAATTATTATTCAAATTACTTTTGAAGATTTAAATTGTTAAAAATTGTTTTAAAAAAAAGTCCTGCAAGTACACCTCCAGATTCCGTATATTAAATATGATAATGTCTTTGACGTATGGACTTTTAAATGTGATATTAAGCATTCTCAACGTATTAATAATCGGATATTCAAATGTCTAACATGTAAAAATCAGAACTTACTTGATTCCCACCTGTGGCGAAACTGATTTATTACGGGCTGTTATTTTGTCGGATGTAATAACACCATAATCTGAACGTTTTGCACGGCTGAACTACAGATGTCGCTTAGAATTCAGCACGTCATCTCAAAAATAAATAGAAACCGCGGGACAGTTCCGCGATATGAGGTAGAAAAGCGAAAGATGCTGGACCGTATTAAGATAACAAGCCGTGAAGATATAATGCTACGCAGTTTATTATTCACAGTAAATGGTAGATTGCATTGTCCCAAACAAAAAAAAAAATAAGAAACTAATTTTTTTTTTCAAAAAAACATTTTTATACCTTTTTGGGGTCGCTGAATTCGAATCCGAGGTGGGTTTGACTCGTTTAGATCGCATTTCGTTCCTAACCTCAAAAAAGTAATGAAAGTTGTAACGCTTTATCACTTTTTTGAGATAAGGAACGAAATGCGATCTTACCGTGTCAAAACAACCCCAGATTCGTATTCAGCGACCCCAAAAACGTATAGAAATATTTGTCTCGTCTGGTGGACAAGACCTTTTTTCCGTGTGCCTGTTATTTTAAGACAATTTTTACTTTTTTTGGAGGTTTGTGTGTTAGCTCGTAGGAAAAATAGTATACGCACCTCGACGCAAACCTGTTTGAGTGCACTTCGAGTGTTTTTGCTTTCCCATTTTGAAAATTTTCAAAATTTCGGAAAGCCTTGTATTCGTGCAAAAATTTTCAAATTTTTTTTTTGTGTATTTTTGCGTTTTATGACGTTTTATGTCGATATAAATCAATTTCGAGCAAAAAAAAATTATCGGTCGGTCGATCGGTCTGTCCGGGAAATCTTGTGGGCACGATAACTTAAGAACGCTTTAAGCTAGAGATTTGAAATTTGGCATACAGGTATGTTACCAAAAGTTCTCGCTCGGGATTGTTTTTGATAAACATTGGGGTGCGGCAAGGGGGGCAAATGGGGAAAAATACATTTTTTTTTAGAAAAAATTGAAAATTGCTATATATGGGTTTTTGAGGTTGCTGAAATTGAATCTGATAAAAAAAACTTTTCTAATTCTACCCCGGAGGGGGTAAGGGGATAAATATTTTTGAATATTATTAATATTTTCTTCAAAATTGGTATATACTTTTTTTCTAATTTCACCCCCTGAGGGGTGGGGGTAGTTTTCGTGAAAACTGGTATATTGGGGTTTTTGAGGTTGCTGAAAGTGAATCTGATAATAAATTTTTTCTAAATCCACCCCCTGAGGAGTGGGGGGTAGTTTTCGTGAAAATTGTTATATTGGAGTTTTTGAGGTTGTTGAAAGTGAATCTGATTATAAAAAAATTCTAACTTTACCCCTAAAGGGGCAGAGGGTAGTTTTGGTGAAAATTGGTGTATAAAGGTTTTTATGGTTGCTGAAAGTGAATCTGATAATAAAAAATCCATTTTACGGGCGGAGGTGAAAAATGGGAAAGCTGTTTTACTGGGCAGTGTATTTTTAAATTAAAATGATTTCAGATAGATTTTACAAGAAGACATATTTGAGTGAACGATGTCTTTCAAGTTGCTTGAACTATTAGTTTTATGCATTAGTCACGCCATTCTCAGGGCTTGTATGTCACGTTCATTTGTCAGCATTACATTTTTTTATTATAATAGGCTACAGTTTGTGGAATTTGACGATTTTTGATATGACAAGAATTAAAATTGTTTAAGGGGATACAATTGTAACTTAAGTTAATAAGAGATGCCAACAAAGATTTTCTGATAGGATGTCTTTTTTATTTTCTGTCACGTAAACTTTTTTGCAGCTATGGCCATGCCAAAAACCTCATTTATTAACATGAAGTGTAGAATTTTTAAGTTATGGACATTGGTCTATAATAACATAATCAAAAGAAGCCATTTGACACATTTTTTTGAAAGACCCAATCAAAGACCGGAACAAAAATAAAATTTTGGACCAATGACGCGAGATTTTTTTTTATTTTGTTCGTTATTTTATTTAAAATTAGCAATATCAAAAATAGTGGTGAGCAAAAATTTAGAATTTTTTGATCTTAGGTTGGGCCAAAAAGTTTACTAAAATAGCACTGTATTAAACTAAGGTTAAATACATCAAGGATAAGGCCTGTTTACTAGCATTGTTTTAAAAAGGTATAAAACCTTAAGGATGGGACCTTTAAAGATTACGTATTATGACTTTTTATACCTTCTTAATAGTAAAATAAGAATTTCCCAATGAGGAAATATTATTTTTAATTTTTTTTTTTTGTTAGTTACTACAATCCTACTAAGTGGGATTATTTTTAAAGGTTTCTTCATGTGGTGGTTTTGTATTAGTTCCTACGAACTAATAACTCTTCTCTCTAGAATATGTATTTCATTCGTTAATACTGACAAAAACGTCGGAAACATAAACATTCGTCTGTCTTACTCGCACATCTTTGTTCTAACAGAGACAACAATACCAGTTACTGGTAACTGTTATTGTTCTGGCCTGAATATACCTACTATTTGTTTACAAACAAACCGAGATGTTGGCGATGCTTTATTTTAACGGTATGCGTATTCTAGAAAGAAGAGTAATTAGTTCGTTGATTAGTTCATATAGATATGTACTTTTAGTTTCAACGTTAGTTAATATCGTCGGCTTAAGTAAAGGGCACTAAGTCCAAAAACATGGTTTTGAGATATTGACAAATTTAACTTTCATTGTTTATTCTTTAATTTTTGTAATAATTGTTTTTGGAAAAAAACTACCACAAATTGCAATGACATGTTTGGACATAATAATGTCCCATTTACAGTTAAATAAAGAAAAATTGAAGTAGTTTAATTCAACTAAATTTGAAAAAAGACATGGACTTAGTGCCTTTTAATAGTAGGCCCACGACGTCGGCTTACAAGTAAAAAGCACTAAGTCAATAAAATAATATAAAAAACAACTATTTAAAATTAAAACCCTTCTATTAATTAAACGTAATGTATAACTATAAAGTAGAAAACATGATGTTTACATAAATTTTCAAAAACTAGATTTTTAAAAGGATTTGGACTTTTTGATTGATTAAAGAACGTTTCCAAAATTAATAATAATAATTAGTTAGTATAAATTATATGAAACTGCTTACTATTCCAGAACTAAGACAGTTTCCAGAGGCCATCGGCTGTTCCGGCAAAGAAGCATCTCCAAAAGTCAATAATTATAATGAATCATTATTAATGGTAAAACACATCAAGGTGCAATTCTAATGCACTAAGTGCGCTAAGTAACTTAGTACCTATTGCCAGATAAAATTTTAATCAAAATCAAATTGGTGCGTTTTTTATAGTGCCATTAAAATCCTATTTTTGCAAAAAAGTGACTTAGTGCCTTTTACTTGTAAGTCGACGATATATGGCTCCAAAAATTGCCTTATACGATTGAGCGATCCATTATTTTTCAATGTCAAATCAGGTACGTTCAAAACTAAATATAGAAAAATAACTTTATTGTTAACCTCAATTTTCTCTTTATTTTGAATCTCCTTAAGAAGATACTGTAGAAAAAGATCTCTTATCACTCTGCCATACAATTTTATCGGATTGAACTTCTTGTTATTATTTAACAAATTAGCAATAGAGTTCTGTGTAGTTTTAAACGTAATGTCTTCCCACTGAATGCCCAGATTTCTATCTTAAATGTGTTTTTCTCATTCAAGATCTGAATAGCAATTTTTATAAAATATTTTAATGATATTGTTACCTAGATAACATTTAACGAAAAAAAAAATGTTTTAAATTATAATGGGCGAATGTGTTATCTTGATTATGGTATATAATTACTAGGAGATTAACCTTTTAATCTTTTGCTATTTATGTTAAGAATAATTTTATTTTTTTTTACGACTGTATATGATCAGTTTTTGTAAGTATCTTCTTACGCATAAGCATGACTTTTCTTTGTGTTTTTAAATTTGGAAATTTTAAAACCATCGTATCTATTATCTATTCTCCAGGGTTTCCAATCAGTCAGGGAAAAGTCGGGAAAATGCAAATTAAAACCTGGAAGTCAGGGAATTTGGCCATTTATTCGAAAATTTTTGTGAAAATAGAAATGTTAGTTATTACGTTTTAACTAAGCAGGGCAGCTTTACTGTAATATTTATAAAAAAATATGACCTTTTGTTAATATAAATAAAAAAAATCTTCTATAATATTATACGATACACGGGCGAAAAGTTAAATTATGACTTCGTAGGTTTATTACCCTCGGGCCGGAGGCCCTCGGCTTCTGAAATATTTTTCGTCCATAGTTCATAATGTGGATTGTATAAATTATTTATTTTAAAGTACTTAATATATCTTAATTATGAAAAGACGTAAAGATAAATTCATGCTTATTAGTATGTATTTTAACTGATTACATAATAGTAATAGTAATTAAAATATAACTATTGGGAGTCACTTAAAACTGATGAATATTTATCTTTATACCTAGTGTCCCACGTAAAACGTAACACCCTAATAATTTTAAAATTAAACATTTTTTAGGAAAAATCCTCGGAATGGTCGATTTTAATTTTTAGGTGTACATCTTTTCATGTAAAAAAAATAATACATCCTTGCTTCATTTGAAAGATGCTTTAATTCCCTGGGGGAAAAGATGCCTCCTTAAAAATTAAAATAGACTTGTCTGAGTCTTTTACTAAAAATGTTTAATTTTAAAATTATTTACGGTGTTTTTGGTTAAGTTGTTAAAAACAATGGTTCTTTTCAAAACTTTAAAGTTACATATTTTTAAAAAATAAACAACGGTTATATCAATAATAACACAGGTTTACAAAAAAAAAAGTCAGGACTATTTGAACGGACCATGGTATTCCTAGGTATTTTGGCGCCCTGAATCAGATTTTTTTGGGAGCGGCCCCGGGACAACATCTAAACTTTCAGAAAGTATTCAAGACCTACACAGTTACCCGTGAAGTTAACAGGTCGCCTGAGATATTGTCGCGGGGCCGCTTCCAAAAAATCACCATTTTGACCTTAAATGACCTTGAAATCTCGTTTTCCAGACGTGATGGGGCAAAACTGACCCCGGGATCTGATTCAGGGCGCCAAAATACCTAGGAATACCATAGTCCGGTCAAATAGTCTTGACTTTTTTTTGTAAACCTGTGTAATTAAAACAGCTTTCAAATGAGGTATTACTTGACATATGGTTTCATTTAAAAAAAAATAGGTGGGCCCCTGGGGACGCAGGGAGGCATTATTGTTTTTTTATATGAAAATATATCCCTTTAAAATTAGGGTGTTACGTTTTAAATAAATCAAATTTTTCAGAAACCCCACATGTCTACATTTTTGGGCATGTGTGGTTTTTAACAAAAATCCACTTCTTTAATATAGTAGGGGTGACCGGGGCTAATTGTCGCACTTTTCATTCAAAGTCAGTTTTTTCCTTTATTTTTTTTTTTTTAATTGACCAAATGGTAATTTTAGCTGCATGTTTCAGTAATATTATTATAAGATAAAACATGGAAAAATTTACAGGGTATTAGAGTTATGATTTTTTTTATGAAGTCTCGACAAATGCGACAACGTACGGGGCACGTTGTCGCGGCTCTTAAAGTATATTTTTTTGAAGAAATATAAAGGTATTTAAAAAAATATAAATAACTAATAAGACATGTGCCTTCCCAAAAGCCGATTGTTATCTAACTTTTTAATCTTGTACCAAAATTGTCCACTTTATTATGAAATAATATTTTTTCTATTTTTAATTAATTTAATTTAATAAACGAAATTATTTGCTATCCTATTAAGTTTCACTTTTAAACACAGTTTTGAATAATAAAAATGCGAAAAAGGAAATGTTATACCAGGAACATATCTCCAGATCATGCGACAACTAGCCCCAAACCAAATTCGACAACTAGCCCCAGTGGTCAATTTTACCTTATGTATCAAGTACTGTCTAATTAACGAATAAACACTCCTAAATGACAATATCAACAAATAATATACACCTTAAACTATTAATATACATATAATTTTCTTATCTTAATATTTTAAATCCCTCATAATAAGAAAAAATATTTACCACAAAAAAATTACTGGACCCTTTAATTTTGACATTTTTTAGATTAAATTGCTGCTCTTTTAACTTATTGCTTTTAAGTTTACAAATGATAAATGTCACTTTTGTAACGCGGAGGTTAATCTCGGTTTGGTGCAGAAAGCTATTTAACTTTTTGAGATACAAGCACTTCGACAACTTACCCCTGCGACAACTAGCCCCGGTCACCCCTACTTTCTTTTCAACAGCAGCCACACAAGTCCGCTGTTTTTGGACATGTGATTCAAATGGGACACCCGGTATAAATTAACAAGCGTCTTCAAACATCATTAACCGATCAGTAACCCTTTTAAATTCTTAGATTGTATCTATATCCCCATATTTTATGTACCTACGTAATAGTAATGATTATTATACAAAACTAAAGGTCAATGATTGGTATATCGGTCCTCATCTGCTGGACACAAAATCAGCGTTCTTTCAGTGTTTTCCTTAATCGTTTACAGTGACAAAAATCAACACATCATAAAATGAAAATTTCACCCCACTCTACTAAAATCATGTTCTATTCCATAAAAATTAACCCTCTATGGCCCAATTGGATTTAATTAAGCAAAACACTGTGACTAGTTATAAAAAAGAAGTAACATGTTTTTATATTTATTAAAAATCAGTTCTGTAATTATAAAGTAAGCATTTTATTAAATTATTACTTCTAAAACTTCGTGGAAAGCCTTGTTTTTTTCAGCAGCAATATTTTTATAAATTTAGGTAATTATTTGTTACTCTCAGGGGTGGACAATGCTTAATTTTTTTTCTTTCACATATTAGATGTGATAGTAACTATATTTTGGACCCAGTAAGCGAACTAGTAGAAAGAAGTCTTTATGGATCGTTCAAGTATTACGTAACGCAAATTTTGATCATTTTCACGAATTCTCAGTGTATGTAGAATGACTTCCCGGACAACATTTGCTATTTCACGTGGAAGTCATTATGACATCATTTAATGATTTTCTCTAGAGTTCATGAACGCATACAGACACTCCTCATTGTAAAGTCATTACGAGATCATGCCATGAAGATCTAGCAGCGGTCTACGGAATGCACATGCGCAAACTTTAAATTAACCGCGAAATTTAAATTGACCGCGAAATTTAAAATTAAAAAAAAAGAAAGGAAATTACCCTGCTTAAAAAGATCACATACACACCTTTTTGCTCATATCTTAAAAACGCAAAGAGATACCAAAAAAATAACGAAAAAATCGACCCCCCAGGTTTAGACACAAGTCCATTTTCAACAACTTGAGGACCCCGGAATGTTCCCACTGGGAACTTTCCAGTGGAAATGTTCCCCAAGATGACTGGAGGAACTAGTTCCTCTAGGCTAAAGCCTCCAGATATCTACCACCATACCAAAAAGTTAATTACTAGTAGTATATCCTTATAAAGACAGCTGCCTTTTAATACTAGTATTCCTAGAAGGCGACTTTATTCGTTTAATAAGTTTAGTTAGTGGTAGGAAATAATATGTGGAGCCACCTATAGCATAACGCTGTCAAGTGCACTGAAATTGAAACATTACAGAAGCCTGTACTATTCGGCAATCGTTCTCAATCGGGTCCCGGGCAACATTTGCTATTTTACGTGGAAGTCATTATGACATCATTTAATGATTTAACGTTAAATGTATACACCTCATGACAAACTCATAACAAACTCATATGATCATAACATGATCACAAAATCATGAGATGTGCTCATCATGATGTTCATATGAGTACAAAACGTGGAAATCATAACATGATGCTCTCATGAGGCCTCATGAGTTTATGGATGTTGTCCGGGTTAAAACTTGAAAACCTATAGGTCATATATGGCCTACACGGTAAAAATAAATTACATTAAATTACATAGTACGTAAATGGTAATATGTTGCCATAGACCGGAATGGTAAAAATTACATAGTCCGTAATGGTAATGTTTTGCATAGACTGGAACAGTAAAAATTACATAGTCCATAATGGTAATATTTTGCATAGACCGGAACGGTAAAAATTACATAGTCCAGAATGGTTTGGACTTTTTGACATAGAGACTTGAAATTTGAAAAAACATATTTACTACTAAGAAAATTTTTGTTCCAAATTACAAGTCTCTGTGTCAAAGCTTTTTTGAAATATCGTAGCGTAAAGTTCATTTGGTTTAATAAACCAAACGATTTGCACCCTTAATAGGACTATAAACTGCTTACATCTTTCTTTAAAGATCTTTTGGTTGATAAAAATCGTAATTTATAATGAATGTAAATTTTAGACCACAAATAAAGCATTTAAATATCGTACATAAATAATATTTACCTTTTTTTTACACTTTTTACACTTTAACCTAGCAGTATGCGTCGCTATCTCTCTAACAATAACAATATTAAACGGTCCGTCTTATGATGCGACGCCTTCTTGGTTATTGTCCAAAGCGCACGCGCGTCTTAAAATAACAGCCCGACATTGTAAAATCATGTAAAAATATATAAATTAATGTAAATATATTTTTTACATTATTTTATATTCTTTTACATTATTTTACATTCTTTTACATTCTTTTACATTATTTTACATTATTTTTCATTATTTTACATTCTTTTACATAAATTCATGAATTATGCATAGTCCAGAATAGTAAATTTATTATTCCGCACTATGTAAATTCATGTATTTTTACATTATTTTACATGCAGTTTTGACAGTGTATGATTATAAATAAACCAGCCTTAAAGGCAGTTAATGCTCTTAACTTAATAGTGTTAAGTAGTATAATTTGCGATTAACAAAACTTCGGTTGTCTGTTTGCACCGAAGAAATTAGATAAGCCATCCACTTAAACGTTAAAAAATATACGAAACATCACAAATGCTATGTAATATGTAAATGAAAACCCTGTCATATCGGTTTTCACCGCGGAAATACAACTGATTCTTCGTTAATTATCAGTAGTCGGCGTAAACTCAGTTATGACTTATCAACGTTGAAAATAAACACAGAAATATAGGCTTACGGAATAATTTTGCCGAACTATGAGGAAAATTTTTATAAAGGTCGCTAAATCGAAACATTTGACGACTAATTTTTTACACTCACAACAATATTGACTATACATATGTATATTAAGTCTGGAATCACCCGAATAACTTTTTAGTTACAAGTAAAATACAAAAATCCTCGGACAGGTCGATTTATATTTTTAATTCTGCAAATTTTGGTCTAAAAAAAGTTATCAAAATTGGCACCCCCTTGCACCCTCACCCCCCAACTTTTTTTTTCAAATAGCAACCTACCTCTTGTGATACATCATTGGAAAGGTAATTTAATAAGCTTTCCAACAGTGTATGATAAAGCCTAATTTGTTAAAGGGTCTATGAAAAAACGCATGTTTTATTTGTTTGTGTGAAATATTACGCATAATATGGTAATTGTTGCCCTATCTCCTACTTGGCACCTTCCTGAGAATCTAAATAAGGTTGTTTTAAACTTATTGTAATAATTTATACCCTGTTGAAAAATGCAATTTTTTTTCTTTTTATTGACCAATTTTATGTTTACTATTTAATCGATTTTAATCCCGTTTTTTTACTGTCCACTATCAAAGAGCTGAAGGACATCAATTTGAACATTTATAGTGAACTAAAGTTATACTTTACATGTCTTTATGATAAACTAAATTGTGCATTTTATCATTAGCCCTTTACCAAATTAGGCTTTATTATACACCGTTGGAAAGCTTATTAAATTACCTTTCCAACGAAGTGTCACAAGGGGTAGGTTGCTATTTGAAAAAAAAAAGTTGGGGGGTGAGGGTGCAAGGGGGTGCAAATTTTAATAACTTTTATTACACCATAATTTGCAAAATTAAAAATAAAAATCGACCTATCCGAGGGTTTTTGTGTTTTACTTGTAACTAAAAAGTTAATCGATGTTTTTCAAAGAAAAAAATGATATTCGATTTTTATTTTTTAAGAATACGAAAGTTTTTAATTTTTATTTATCGATAACTTTTTTCCCATCTTACTCTTTTAAATGGAATCATTAAAAAAAAATAAAGATAAAAAAAGTAAGTTGACCTACACACATGTTAAATTTGACAAATAATTTGTCCTTTTCTGAGAATGGATTTAAATTCTCTGATCAAAATTTATATAGAATAAGCTAAAACAGTTTAAAATGAAGAACTATTGAGTCGACTGTGGTCAATGTTGATTTGCATTGGCAAGTCACTAAAACTTAATTTGCATTCAAGATTAGCGTGCACATGTCTTTAGATATGACCTTAAAATAAAAAGAAAAAGTATTTCATCAGTTCGCCCCCCACATCAGTTCTAAACATTTTTTTTTCTAAAATGCTTACTACTACTACTAGGTACCTACTTAATTTAAAAACTCCCTGTAAATACATTTAAACCTTTGTTTTGCTACTTTAGAACTGTTTTATTTGTTTATTTAACCGATACCGAAGGTTTTGTTTTTATCTTAGTTTATGCTATTTTTTAATTTTTTTTTGCCCTTCCCCACGTAAGGATAATCCTTAAACGGTCGTACTCTCTAGATAGAGCTTTGACAGAAGTTTAGCATTCCTAATTTGTGTGACGTCATTTATGGACAGCCCTAATTGGTTTCTGAAGTCAATTATAAAAATTTCTCGTATCTAAGATTTCAAAGAAACATTAAATTTTAATTAATTTTCTAAGTATACGCGTATACCAATTTATTTTATTTCTTAATTATATTTTACATCATGTATTATGGAACGTGTTAGAATTTGAATAGACCAATTAAAAGAAAAGAGTATTTATATAATGTGTGCCCATTTTATTATTTGGTTTAAAATGTAATTAATGAAAATTACGTGGTTGGCTGTTATTCCTTAAGAATCCTCGCGGCCCGGACGAAGAAGAAAATTCATTGCCCCTTTTTTTATTATTTTTTGTATTTAAGAGAGGCCTGTATTCGACCCGGGCCCTCGCAGGGAAGAAATTAATGATCTAAACAAAAAAAAAACGTTGTCCACTAGACCCATGAGCAAACTTTAGTGTAAGACACAAGGACCAAAAAAAGGTCGTCAACTATAAATGGAGATTTCTCCAATTAGATTAGACAGGGACAAAAGTTCTACCCAAAAAGGATAGAAGTAATATCACCAACATAAAGAAAAAAAAATCTACTAGCTTTTATGTTGGCTGCACTGTCAGTAACGCCATTTTCGTTAGCCACTGTCATTGTGTGAGTTGCGTTTGATATTGTTTTGATTTCAGTTTTTTGTGTGTTTTACTAAATATTGTGTTTTTATTGACTATTATAGTACTTTTACGAATTTTGATATTTAAATATTGTTTACAAAAGTTCTTTCTTTATACCTTAGATTTAAAGCCTAGGCGAAATTCGTTTGGACTTTTGCAACCCTTGTAAAAACATCTTGGCATTTGGTAGCTATAACAGAAATAACGCTCGTCATAAAATTAATTTCTTGAAATGTAGAAACTGGTAACGATATTAAAATATATAATAATAATATATAGTTAATAATAAATATGATAAACGTTAAATAAAATCATATTTACCTTTTCATATTTGAGATTATGTTTTGTAAATAAATAAACAGATTAAGCAACCAACCTAAGAACAATTAATAGGATTTATATTTCATTCTTTATTTTACTATTAAATCGTCAGTTTTATTTCTTAGCAAAAAATATTCATTTCTTTAGGTTTATTTACAAAAATCAACGGTAATTGTTGATAAAAATTGAAAAAAATGCAATATTTTTTTAATTTATTTAAGTTGGTAGTGGTGTGCCGTGCACAAATGAGATAGAGATAGGGTAGACGTCTTCTGTTTCATAATTCTAGTTGTACAGACCTCTATTGTCCGCGTCCTAAAATTTTCCGCCCTACACAGTAAAAAATAAATATCTAATTATACATGATTCTGCAGGTAAATGTGATTCAATGTAATTTTACATGTAATTTTAAAATTTTATGTGCACATTACATGTAAAATAACATGTAAAATCTAGTAAATTTTTCAGAGTTCACTGTAAAAAATAAATTTGTAAATTTACATGCAGAATCATAGGTAATGTGTTGCCATGCAGAGACAAGTAAAAGTTACGAGATTTTACATGTAATTTTACGATTTTCTATGAATATTGCATCTAAATTACATGTAATATTTATATAAAATTTTAAAATTACATGTAAAATCTCGTTTTACTTGTACCTGCATGGAAAAACATTACCTATAATTCTGTTTATTTTTACAGTGTAGGCAATTGTCAGAAACCTGGCCCTGCTTAAGGTTAATAGTTTAGAACATATTCGCCAAAAAACTCAATTTTAGGGTCAATTTAGATGGAATAATTCCTGTTACTGAAAATTAATGGCACTAAGATATGTACTAGGTGATCAAACTTTCAGTTCACAAGCCAATAACTCGGTAACGGCTTTTAAACCGTTTAAACTTAAAAGCAATAAAAAAATCTTTTTTTACTACTAGCTTTAGAACATACCATTATTTATCATCTTTTCAGACTGTGAAATCAATTTTCTCCACCTATAGCTATAATAATTTTTTCTCTCCTAGTAGGAGTAAATTTTATAAATAATTGATATCTGCCACTTGATTTTCCTTGAACTGCAAAGACATGCCATTGCTTATAATTTTTAATGGACAAAATGCAACAGCATTTTGCCGTTGGATAAAAAATGAGCATGAAAAATATAAATTAATTAATTATAATAGAATATAATACAGTATAATATAGTATACAGTAAATAAACAACTTACCGATGTTTTCATATCAAAATGCCACCCACTAGAACTGTCATCTTTCAGTGAATAAATCAATTTATTTTTATTCATTTGTTTTCAGAAATGGCAACTTCAAAGGCTACTTGTTTTTGCGCGGTTAATTAAGATCCAGCAAACATTTTAGTTTATTATTGATATAAAAATGTTAAATAATAAGAATAAATGCGCTAGTAGTGAAAAAAATAATATATAAACCACGGTAGAGAAGACTATATAGCCTCGCACTCTTAAATCCCTCGCAGCTACGCAGCTCGGGATTTAATACGCTCGGCTATAAAAAATGTCTTCTCTACCTGGTATATAATTACTATTTTTTGACTTTTAAAGTAAGCCAAATTTTACCTAGGAAGGAATTTTGAGGTTAAGGCTCTGTTTGTCTTCGATGACTTCAGTAAAAGATCTCTGGTTAAAATCACCGATAGTAGATTCTCTCGGACTGATACATATTTAATTAAAGAGTTGTTGACTTACTTCTCAGGCCCGAACAGTTAAATGTTTCGAGGTTGCTGAAATAAATCGACGTCTTCGCAGAGATCTCGGAGTTAACTGTTTACGAGATGCAGCATCTCTGATGGTCCGGAGAAAGTAACCGGATATTGTTGATCAATCAAACTGAAGAAGATCTTATTGCAAAAACGGATAACTTGGAATTTATATGAGAACGGATTTAGTTCATTTTAACAAATACGTCAGGTTTGCGATTTTAATATTTTTAGGTTTGATTTAACCTAAAATTTGCTTATACAAAGTTATATCAATATATTGTGAATAATTTTTGGTATATAGCTATAATTATATAGTTGTATGTAGTTAAAATTATTTTTTTCTACGATCCTCTATGAAAGTGACATTTAGCACACTCTTTTGTTCTTTAGAAAACGCCTCATATCGCACTAGTTTGATATTTTTATATCACACTCGTGTGATATTTATGTATGGAGGTTTGCCTAATTTTATTTAGATATTTACCTCTTAGGTTCTACGAATTTTATTCACCTTGTTTTATAAACCATTTTCCACCCTTCACCACAGCATTTTTTGATATATTTTATGTTTTTTAATCCAAATATTTCTGTTTTCCATGTCAAAAATAGAAACTATAGTTATAACGTTACTATTTTGACCATTACTATCTAGTCTAGACAGTCTAGATCTTATAAAAATTATAATTTTTGTATTTAGTTACCTTACATTACATAAAAAAACATCAAAATACACAGTATTTTTCTTATAAAATGTAAAACAGTACAATTTTACTGTCTTATATGGCAGCATAACCACAGAAATCTAATTTAATAAGCAAACTCAAGTTTGCATTTATTTAGGAATAGGCAACCCATTAAACAGCTATGTATTGTATTAAATATAAACCAAGAAAACTAAATCTAAATGAAAATTATATTTCCTGTTTAACATACCTAAATATATAAATTTGTATGCTATTTATAATTATTTTGTGCTTTGATTTTCTTAAAAATTAATAAAAATTAGAAAATTTTAAAATAAGAAACTTCATATTTTTTCGGTATCGTAGGAAAAATAGTGTACATAACTCGTTGGAAAGTGTATTTCTTACACTCGTGGGGTTTCCTCACTCGCCTGACGGCTCGTTCGTAAACCTTCCCACTAGCGTGAAATATGTCACTTTCCACGCTAGTTATGTATTATACTATTTTTTAAACAACGATACAATATTTTATCAATAACTTCACTTTTTAAGATATTAGCTTGTTTAACTCACTTTCTTAAAAACTTTTAATCCTCACATCACCTTTTATTACAGAAACCGTAAATTACTCCCGATTACATTACATTTTTACAATACAAAAACCTTTTACCCTGTATAATTTTTCATAATAATATCATTGATATTAACAGTTTTGCTGCATGCCGGCCACATCTGGCACGGATATGGTCACAGATCATGAGCCATGTTAACACCACACTTTAATTGGTGGCCAAATTATAAAATTTGGCGCTGTGGCCAAACTGGCTCAGTCCGGGCCTGAAGAATCGAATTAGGAATAGGAAAAAAAGTAGATTTACCGAATATCAAGGTTAAATATTTATTTTTCAAATTAGACCGTAAAATATTTGTTAACCTAAGAATAATTGATTTTAACAAATAACGTTTTTGTCAATTATAAAATAAATTTTGCAGGTTTTTATTATTTATTTATTTTTTTTAATTTATTTACCAATTTCATACCAAGATCGCTCTAAATAATTTTATTTTTTTTATTATTAACAATTTTAATTGTTTTATTATAATTTTATTATTTTTTTCTGTTTTTAATTCAGTCTTTCAATTTTTATCGGGAATTTTTGGCTTTTTACATTTTGTTTCTCATTTATTTATTATTATTTTTTATTTTAGTTTAAAAAAAAATATATTTTATCCAATACATACAGATAATGAGACAATTACCAGCTTTATTTTAAATAGATAAACTCAATAATAACCCCCGCGTGGCTTTTACTTTATTGAGTGGATAATTATTTATTTTACCCACTCAACTGTCACTTGTCAAATTATTTTCTTGTAAATGTCATTAAATTTTTTAATAAAAATATGAATTTCTAAGCTATTTATTGGATAAAACCTTGTATGGCACTCATGGGTAAACCGATATTGCCCTCTCGTTTGGACTTTCATTTTGGAGTGTTACGCCCATGTTAATGGTATAGGAAAATAGCGTTACATGGGGGGGGTGGGGGTCAAAAATGATCAAAATTTGCGTTACGTAATACTTGAACATTCCCTAACAAGCATAAAAAGTCGATTTCTACAATAATTATATCTTACTTTTAATAAAAACGTTGGTTTACTTATTATAAAAGGCCAATAATTGTGACATTTTCTTTTTTATAGAAAGTTCTCTTAAATGGCAAATTAATATTTTATTATCCTAGGCGTAAAAAATTGTTAATAATGGTGTTTAAAAGTGTTTATTGAACTAGATATAAACAATATGACAGATTGGAAAGTGATTTTCTGATAATTATAGCTGATTTCTGTTTCTTCCCATGACTAAATAGTCTGAGAGCTGGTAAACATTTTCAACAAGTTATTTACTCCCGGCTAAATTTTATATAAGGTGGGCGAGCCAATTATTGCCATGTTAGAACATTTTATTTTTTACTGCACTTAAATTTATATGTACTCACCTGAAACTTTACTGCATTAACAATAAACATATCTTTATTCTAATGGGTAAAAAATAAATAAACTGCAGGAGCTTCAAAATAGTATATTGTTTTACTAGGAGGAAAAGTGAAGCTTACAGACGAGTAAAAAAAGCACTTTTCTTCTGAGTGAAACATACTATTTTTTCTTCAAGTATCCTATATATATATATTTTTTAAATATTAATTTTTGAATTTAATTTATTCAGTAATAAAGTATGTTTTTTTTTATTAAAATAGGTCAATAAAACCCTTACGAAATAAACTTAAACCTTCCTTAGCTCATTTTAAATTTTTTTCGTAGGCTAAATCGTACACTTTTCGCGATTTCGATGGTAATTTGTCTAATGTAGCATTTACAATTTCGGAGAGATTTGTAGGTGTATAAACCATATATTCTTCAATCAATCAAAAGTCAAAGAATGCTGCAGCCAGTGGTGGTTTTGCTAACTAACTTTTTTTTACGGCGTACAACAATGAACTCATTTTTTTACTGTAAAAAAATTGATCACTTCTAACTAGTGTGTTCAGTTATAAAATATGAACATTTTAGCACGCTTAAAGAAAAAGAATATTATTGTTTATCAAAAAAGCTTGAGAATATTATGAACCCATGCCCCAAATATTGCCAGGTACTAACAGTTGGATCAGCCTGTAAAAAAAATCGGTGCTGTAGTTCGTAGGGTTGGGAAGATATTAATTAACAATCCTACTTTAGGTGGACCCTTAGGCGTAGCTCTGTTAGGGTTTATTTCCGGACCATGCTTTATACGAAGTTTTTTGGCATACTTTTGTGTGTATAATCTTCTTCTTAAATTTAGTACCTTTATTTATAAAACACTCTGTATACAGAGTTATTCATAATTAAGTTCGAGAAATTTAAGAGGTGATTCTACGTCAAAAAATATGAAAAAAGTATCTCTAAAGGTTGGTCCGGAAATGAGTCCTAGGGGAGGTACGACCCTTATAAGTACATCTAAAAAGTAGTTTTAATTTAATATTTCTGGAACCCTATAAACCACAATAACGAATTTTTGCACATGCCTTACCACTGATAAAGGCTATCATTTGATGTAATTTAGGTGTATACACCTAAAAAATAGGGTATACCCTTAGAAGGGTCGTAGCTCCCTTAGGACTCATTTCCGGACAACCTTTATTATAGGAACTTTTTTTATATTTTTTAACGTAGAATCACCTCTTAAATTTCTCGAACTTATTTCTGAATAACCCTGTATATTTGAAAAAAAAAATAGTTTAAAACTTTTGTTAATTACTTTGTTTTGTTACAGGTATGTGAAGCTTTTTTATTAACAGGTATGTTTTATAAGCAAATTAACCGTTATACAGGGCGATTCACTATTGACTGGTATAAAATTTATTTTAATAGCTTCATTACACAGGACCACAAAAAAAATAAGTGGACGGTTCCTCAAACCAGACCCAGTTTTTTAGATTTAAAAGCATCTGAATTTAAGGAATTTTCGCACCTTTTTTTTAAGTCTATAAAAAAATGTGACCTGATGGAGCAATTCTGAGGTAGGATTCGGTTTCAGCGACCCAAGAAACATATAATCCACTTGGTCTGGTTTGAGGAACCCTCCACTCATTTTTTTTGCGACAAATCGAGTAATTTGTCTTGTGTGAATGGTTCATTTTATTGAAAAGTATTAAATAATGGTTTATTCCAATTTAATTTTTGATTATATTCTCAGTCAAAATAAGGTGGTTTGGGGGGATTTGTCAAAAATATTACGATTTCTTACAGGTGCTAGAAAGGGTCTTGGAAAATCCTCCTCCTCGTGTGTGAGAACCTATAGTATATTCAACTTTAAGATGAAGTAGACGTAAACAAAAGATTCGCGCACGACGGCCTCTGGCGCGTGGTTTCATTGGTTAAAACACTCGAATGTTGCGAGAGTAGGGATGTAGAAAATTAAACAGGTCAGTACGTGAGCACTTGCGATAAGCGTACAATGCATTGCAATGGACCGTTATATAGAAATATTTTGTTTTGAGTCCTACCCTGTCACCAAATACAACGGATTCGCGTACGTTTGTTTACACTTACTGTATCTTGAAGTTGAATATACTATAATACAAAACCAATGTATTATAATTTTTCAAATGTAAAATTAACCAGGACAAACCATTTTGATTTTTTTAAGTAACTATAATATGTGCATATTTTTTTTAACCGGTTTAAAATTTGCATAAAGAATACTATTGGATTGGCTTCTGGAATCCAATCCAATAATGTCCGAAAAGCGTTTGGGGTTTACCTTGGAAGCTTCTAAATAAAATAACTTCTTACCATTCTCTCCCAATACGCGCGGTGGGATTCCAATAAGACCTTTATCCAATACATACAGATAATAAGACAATTACCAGCTTTATTTTAAATAGATAAACTCAATAATAACCCCCGCGTGACTTTTACTTTATTGAGTGGATAATTATTTAATTTACCCACTCAACTGTCACTTGTCAAATTATTTTCTTGTAAATGTCATTAAAATTTTTAATAAAAATATGAATTTCTAAGCTATTTATTGGATAAAACCTTGTATGGCACTCATGGGTAAACCGATATTGCCCTCTCGAAAATTAACCACTTTACCCACTAGTACTATAAATATTATTTAACGAAATCCATCATTAGATTTTTCCGAGATACAAACTCAACCTAAGCAGATAGATGGTGCATTAACTAACTAACTAGATTCACCGTTCTATTTATCCATAATCTCATTCATTTGGAAACAATTATGGTTTAAATGGTAATTTAAACATTGAGATCATTCAACGCGAATCCATATTTTTACGAATGGACACTAACTAGGCATGACAAAGTTCAACGTTGCCGTTACTGGGCGGACACAATTAAATATTTATTAGAACGGTAGAATGGTTAATTTGTTAATTTTAACAAGTTGTGAAGGTCTGAAAAAAATCTGTTTTTATTTAAGCGGAAAAATTGTTAGGTAAACTAGATGAAAGGTTGCAAGCACCCTGTCAAAACATCGGCACTATTGTACACTAGAGCCATCTAGTTTGCAAATTTCAAACTAGGTGTTTTGTTTGATTTTAAATTCTGTATCTTTAAAACATTATATTCTAGCAAAAAACTGTATATAACATTTTTTATGTGGCTTAAAAAGAGCTTTTATTTAAAATATAATTTTTTTAAATCGGGTTATAAATATGTGAGATATGCTAAAAAACCTTTTACTGCTTTAAACGCCAATATCTCGAAAACAATGCGTTTTAGGAAAACGTTGTTTATAACATTTTTTGACCAATTTAAAATTATCTTTTATATAAGTGCTAAATTAACCAAATACAATAATAATTGCCTTAATTATAAACAAAAAACGCTAAAAATAGGAGTTTTACCCTATTTTTACCCCCTTACCCCTAATCGTTTACCCCCAAAATCTAGTCAGCTCTTCGGAATACGATAAGAAACAATATGGAAAAAACCGCAAGTCGATATCTCATGTAGAAATGGAGTTAGAGAGTTAACACCCAGACAGACAGACGGACGCAAAAATTTTTTTACTGATTTCGACTGGTCTACAACGTCGAGAAATGTGATAAAAACGTGGTCAAAGATTTTGACTTTTCGGCGAAGATTTCAATACACTCTTAGTAGCACTAAGTGCCGATGTAATAGTTATTAAGAAGTGCATTTACCTATTTAAACAGCATACAAGTACAAAAAAAAAGTAATTTATGTTAAACCATATTATTTTTTGCTTTTTTGCGTTATTTCTACTCTTTAGAAGAAAAATATTTTTTTTTAACTCTACAAAGTGCCTTTCTAAATAGTTTTGGTGTGTTTAAACGTTATGGCTAAAGCGGCCCCCCAGAAAGGGGCTTGAGATTTTTCTCAGTATATCTGATCACTGGACTAACGCAAGTTTTGATCGATTTGGACTTTTTAAGGATTTTCCCCTCATAGAACTTAATTTTTACTGAAAATTTCGAGTGTATCGGATTATTCTTTCTTGAGTTATCGTGTACACAAAAACGTTTATGAAACGCATTGTATCCATTGTATATGACGTTTGGACTTTTTCAAAACTACCGTATAATTATATTCTAGCGCAAGCGCTGTGAATAGTATAATAATATTTATTAAGGTAATATTTTCAGTTTAACACAAAAGTTTTACAGAATTTTGTAAAAATAGATCACACTTCAAATATCTTTCGTGTTTTTAAATAAATTGCTGTCACAGAAATGGACCCCAAACTTGTTAAAAAGTATTTTTGAGGTCACTGAGACCATTTAGAAAATGCCATATCGCCTTGTCTGTTTAGATGGCATATTGGTTTTCATCATTGGATTCGGTTTCAGCGACCTTAAAAATAATTGATCACTAATTTTCGGCGAAAGATATTGAATTTTCACATATCGACGCCATGTAGGATCCGCCATTTTGAATTTTAATTTTTTAACATCGGATTCGGTTTCAGCAACCTCAAAATTCTAATAAATTTGTCTATTTTAACAAGTTTGGAATCAATTATCTCGAAAACGGTGTGTATTAGAAAACTTTTAGTTATCAGGCTAGGCATTAGGTAGATTTAGAATCCGTTGACAGAATCCACGCACCTTTATATATATTTTATTTTGTAGAGCTGTGTTATATTCGTTTGGATTAAAAATTATTTTTATGTGTGATCGTGCACTTTTAGGTGCTCATACAATTCTAATTGCTGTGAGTCAGTTCGAACTGTGCCAATCGAGAGAAGAAAAACGCCAGGTCTCGTAAATTTGCCGTTAATTAGGAGGTGTAAATTATTTATGACTATAATGCAAAACATAAGCACACAGTGTAATTTTAAACTGCCTTTTATGCAGAATAATACAGTTCTGTTACATAACTGAATAAGTTATCATTCTATACACCCGGTATATACAGGGTGATCAATAACTGGCATGCCAAAATTTAAGAGGTGATTCTACATGCAAAAATATCAATAAAAGTTCCTAGGGCCCTTTAAAATTGTAATAAAAATAAGGATTTTAATTAATAACTCTGGTACCCTTTAAGCTAGAGCAACGAACTTTTGCATGTATACTAGTATTAATAAGGGCAATATGTTTAAGTTAATTTATTTTTTTTAATTTATCCAGTGGCGTCCCTAAAAGGAAAAATGTATTAGGCACATTTTTGCCTCACACTATTTTATGTGTACTTTTTTTGGATTTTTTGTAAAAAATATTGATTCCTTGAGTAAAAATACATAAAAAATGTCCTAGTGTAACACTGTAGGAGCAACCGTTTTCAAAAAAATGCAGTTACAAGGAAGTAACATTTTGTGCCACCAAAACCGTTACTTTTTAAAGGGCTATTACTCCTTTAATATTAAATTTAGGTGTTTTTGTGAAGAATACTTTTTACCCAGTTTTAAATGAAGAATCACCCTGCAGCATTACAATTTTATTGATGCTTTTTTTTTGTTCCGCATTCAATATGTCATCTTCGAAGGGCCGTAGCTCCCTTAGGGCTCATTTCCGGACCAACCTTTAGGAACTTTTTTTATATTTTTGAAGTAGAATCACCTCTTAAATTTTGGCATGGCAGTTACTGATCACCCTGTATACATATGTGTTTGTGTGTCCCAGCTAAGACAGATCAATCGTTTTTTGGTGGTATTATTAAAGCTTCATAAACAAAAGTTTTCTACCAGCTTTTGTTTTTCACATATAGCTTATATTTTTATATGCAATTTTAATTTTAATTAATACTTAAATTTAAAAAATATTTTTATTTTTTATACACTGATCAAATGTTTCATATTTTTTATCTAAATTTTAAATAATTCCATTTGGTATAATCCTAATTTATTATTATTTCTGTGGTTAAGGGTTTCAAGTACCCAAACTGTGGTTAAAGATTTTAAGTACACATACCTATAAAAACCTTGTCAGATATCTGTGTATAAAAATGGACGCTTAAAAGAATTATTAGTCGATACACTTTGGGAACGTTCAAGTATTACGTAACGCAAATTTTGATCATTTTGGACCCCCACATCCTCCCCTCCCCTGTAACGCTATTTTCCTATACCATTAACATGGGCGTAACACTCCAAAATGACCCCCACCCCCCTAGGAGCGTTACGTAATTCTTGAACGTTCCCTTTCAGGAAGTCATACAATAATAAAACGTGTCAACTGGCACATTACGGGTATTTATTTAAATGATTTTTTGGAAATTTAAATAAAAACATCGGTTTATTTTTAACAGGCATAAAATTAACACCGTCTGCATTTTTGTTCTCCTTCGATGTATGTCGCGCAGACATATAGGGAACGTTTTATTGGCTCGTAAAGTACAGTTGCCTACTCAACAAATGATCAAGATACATACAAATTTATTTGCGTGGTTTTACGCAGAGCAAGTCCGTTTCGTCTGCGAGTCGTATTTTAAAATACCTTTTTCATTCACGATTTCAAGACCTTTTTTAGTACAGAAACTCCGCAAATAATTAGTATAGAACATTATTTTTCTACGACTGCTTTAGAATGTAAGCAAATACACACACTTTTCAAACACAGAATGAATCCATTCTAGCTCTAGATACGGTATGAATATTCCGTATCAAGTGTTAGAATGAGCACTTGTAGTGGCATCTCTTGTTTATAAAAGTAAAGAAAACTGTAGCAAAATTAGCAAAAATATATATATTTTACCATGAAATATTAAATAATTTAATGCAATTTAAAGTTTTGCGTTAAAATTACATAAAGTTTATTAGTTTTTCTTAATATTTGACCAGTTTTTTATCAGTTTAGTTAAAAAATTAAAACTGCTCCATCTATTGTTAAATATTTAAACCGGATATCTGTCACAACAATCTGACATAACCTTCAATTTTTGCATTATAATTTGTAAATATGTATTTATTATTCCATCAATCTATTTTCTAATCATCATACAGAGTGATATTGGTAGACTGACAGTTTCGGGCTGCTGGCCCTCTTCAGTACCAAGAGTCAACTCTGCACGCTGATTAGAAAATAGATTGATGGAATAATAAATTAATATTTTTATAATTTTGTTTAAAATTAAAAATTTCTGTCCTTGTAAATATGTGCTAAAATTAAATAAAAATCTTTTTTAAGTACTGATTTGATAAAATTATTAAATAACATTAATTGCTTTATTTAAAAATATGTTTTTTGTTGCATTTACAATGTCGAGTCACAAAAAACATGGTTTTTAACCTTGTCCGCAGTTTAAAGCCATACAGTGATTCATATTTGCAGTCGAAGAAAAAGTATAGTCTACAACACGTATGGAATAGTCATTCCGCGCTCGCGGGACCGTCATACTCGCGTGCCGGCTCGTATGACAAACTTTCCGCTCGCGCGGTATATTGTCTATTCCATACTAGTTATAGAATATACTATTCTCTTTAGTAAAAAGATTAAACCTTCAGTCCTAAAAGTTCTAGGTGACATTTCTGTTTTTATTTTAAAATTGTGAATCATGATGGTATTTAAACCTAAATAATATTCGAACCGAGCGAGAAAAAATTCTCATCTTTAAATACATTACATGTAAAAAAATATAGTATAGTATATAATGAAACCAGCAATTTATACAATTTTTTCTTCTATTTGGGAGGCATTTGGGGAAATTATTTTTTTTTAAACTTTGAGAATTTATCATTGAGAGCACTTTTTTTGGGGGATTATTTTTAAAAACAATAGAAACATAGAACTTGATTATTCCTTAGCGAATTAGCATAAAGAGCGGTCCAAAAGTCACCCCCCCCCCTCTTAACTTTTGAACGAGTCGAGATATCGACTTCAAATTTACAACTCTTAAATAAGACAACTTAAACTATCTTTTAGCATATATTTGATTTGGAAGGGGGGTCGTGTGATACATCATTTTAAAGCAAATAAAATTTTTTTTTGCTGTATATTTTTAATTTTTTAAGGTTTGATTTTTCAATTTTTTGTGCTAAAAAGTGCGAATTTTTAAGTTTTTTTTTGTAAATTTTTATTTATGTCAATTAAAATTAGTTTAGAAGTATAATTTACGTTTTTTCATCAAGAAATTAGTCATATTTAAAAAATTGTTTGATTTTTTTAGAGAAATTTTGACAAAAATACCCTATTTTAAACCCAGAAAAAAATATCTAAAAAAATAAAAAAAAAAATATAAGTGATGTATCATAGCACCCCCCTTTTCATTTAAAAACATGTTTCCCCATGTCCCCCTGTCCACATTTTAAGAGCTGAAAGTATCAAATATATGCTAAAAGATAGTTTAAGTTGTATTATTTAAGAGTTCTAAATTTGAAGTTACCCAGTTATATTTGTGCGGCTTTTACATATTGTTAAAGATGATAATAGTTTGTTCACCTTACATATGTAGAGCGGTGGTAATTGGTTGATAATTTTGTAAAATCAAATCAAATCAAATCATTTATTTCGTTCGTAGAAACAAGTTTTTGAACATGTCAAAGAGAATTTCATAAAAATGTTAGATATGTTAAATTACATAATTGTTAACTTACAGATTAAAAGCTTATCATAAGCACAAAAATAGGTACGTCACAGATATAAAATTATAGAATGAGTATATACATGTGTTTATACAGTATACTATCACTCAACCAATGGCCATTTAAAATCATTTACTTTATAGAAACATTCTTTTAATAGAGTTTTCTTTACTGTTTTTCTAAACAGGTGTACGTTTTTAATGTTTTTTATGTCACAGGGTAACAAATTGAATAGTTTTAAGCCAACATGTATGGGAGATTTGTCATAAGTTTTATATAATCTTCGATAATGCATATGAAAGTTATTAGCATTTCTAGTGAAATAATCATGAACTTGGTTGTTTGTGACATAAGTAGTTTTATTTTTATAGGCATTTGTTAGCAGTTCAAGAATTAGGATACACGGTAGTGAGAGAATGTTCATGTTTAGAAATAGAGGTTTACATGGGTGATCATATGAAGCCCCAGCTAGGCAGCGTAAAACACGTTTTTGTGCCCGGAAAACATATTCAAAGTTTGTTGAGAGACCCCACGTTAAGATCCCATAAGATAACCGTGATTCTATATTGGCGTGGTAAAACATGACTAATTGAGGTCTTGTCAGTATACGCTTTAAGGCTCGTACTTGATAGCAGGTTGTGTTAATTTGTTTGATTAGTTTATCGCATTGGGCGTTCCATGCTAAGGTTTCATCTATTGTTACACCCAGAAAAGGTACTTGATCAACTCTTTCAATGTTTTTGTCATTAATTTCTAAGTTAATATTATTTAGATTCCTCTTTTTATTGGTGTGAAATCTTAGGTATTTTGTTTTAGAAGCATTTAAGTATAACGAGTTGGCATTAAACCATTGCGTTAATTTTTGACAGATTATTGGTAGATGATGTTTCCATTCCTCCTCAGACTTAAACGATAGGAGGATAGAGGCATCGTCTGCATACATGATAATTTTTTGTTTTATGAAATGTGGGAGATCATTTATAAATAAGATAAAAAGGATGGGCCCCAGGATGTAGGTTATGTATACCAACTAGATTGATTTATTTATTTATTGATTGAGCTATACTAGCTTTTAGCTTATGCTAGGGACTTCCCATTAATTTTAATATAATAGATATAAATGCAATATGAGAATAAGATATCTATATCTATTATTTTTGCCATCAATATTCATGAGGTAAAGATTTATTTTGTAGATTATATAAATACCTACCATACATTTTTGAATACCTATGTTTACTGTGTTTTTTGGAGCATACAAAGAAATTATCTGCCTTGAATTTATTGTACTATAATAAAAGAAGCCGTGAAGATAGGTAATGCTACGCATTCCATTATATTCACAGTAAATGGTTATTAATTAAAAACCTTATTTTTATTACAATTTTAATGGACCGTAGCTCCCTTAGGGCTCATTTGCGGACCGACCTTTATAGAAACTTTTTTTAAATATTTTTGGATGCAGATCAGCTCTTAAATTTTGGCGTGCCAGTTATTGATCACCCTGTATACACATTATAATACGTAAGCAAATAACAAGTGCACATTCTCATTATTAAATTGTATAAATGACCGTTTTTATGTGCTTGTTAACTTTAATTACAATTTCAAAACAGTAAAACCACATTAAACGACCGATTGTCATTTTATTGGATTCTATTTGAATAAATATAGAGTGGTTTAAAATTAAGGTACAAAAGCTTGAGCAGATTTTACGTAAAAAATTCAAGGAACATAGACAAAACATAGCTTGTAGGATAATAGGAGATTGAGCTTCTTTAAAAGCTATTTTTTTTTAAGAAAACTCTAGTATAATTAAAATCCGTCAGTTGAAAAACAGTACTAGTCCAAAATTGCTGTTTTGAGATAAACACAAAGAACCTTTTATTTCCGTAAATATTGATTATACAATGTTTGTGTACACATAGGAAGCTTAATTTGTTGTAAAAAATAATTCATTAACGAATTACAGAAAAAATCAAACCGTTTTTAATAAATTTGTTTTAGTTTAATTTATACGAATAACAAGCATTGCAAATAACACATTTTATTACATGCCCGTACATACAGTGCGGTCCAAAAGTCCAAACCCCGCCTCTTAACTTTTGAACAAGTTGAGATATCAACTTCAAATTTGGAACACTTTAATAAGTCAACCCAATCTATCTTTTCGCATATATTTAATATTTTCAGCTTAAAATGTGGACAGGGGGGCACGGGGGAACATTTTTTTAATGGAAAGGGGGTCGTGTGCTATATCATTTTAAAGCTCAAAAAATTATCTATTTTTTATTATTTTTTTATTTTTTTTTAAGGTTTTAATTTAATTTAAGAACAAATACTGTTTTTTAAGTGACTGCTGTAACTATATGGATCGCGCAACCGTAGTGTCGCCTAAATAATTTTCTTAAGCAGAATGAATAAAGCTACAAATTTTGCGAAAATTGGCTATCTTATCTCAAAATGGCTATTTTTGGACTAGTACTGTTTTTCAACTGACCGATTCAACTGTAAATCAACAAACACTAAACTTTTAACTAAACGTTTTTTCTTAATAAGCTTCATTGTAAGACAATTTTAGTTTTTTTTGTTTATTGTAAAATAGTTGAGTTTTTTTTTTAAGAAGTTGGTAACTCAGTTGGTAACAATTAAGAAAATAAATAAAAGCCATTAAAAATTTCTAAAAATTATGATTTCCGTATCTAACAGTAAGATAAGTAAAAAGGACAGAAATTTTTAATTTTAAACAAGCTTGTAAAAATATGAATTTGTTATTCCATCAATCTATTTTCTAATCATCGTACAGAGTGATATTGGTAGACTGACAGTTTCGGGCTGCTGGCCCTCTTCAGTACCAAGAGGTGGCGCACAAGTCTACATCAATCTAATGACTATATTCCTTTTTCGAATAAAGTCTAAAAACGTTTTCTTAATCAGCGTGCAGATTTGACTCTTGATACTTAAGAGGTCCAGCAGCCCGAAACTGTCAATCTACCAATATGATTCTGTACGATGATTAGAAAATAGATTGATGGAATAATAAGTAAAAAAAAGGTAAAATTATTATAAAATATTTTTAAATATGTATGTTTTGTGTGTAATTTTGGGCTGTGTTTGTATTTGTGTCGGTTAAGTTCCAGTTATTCTCGGGTAAGTCCCAAACACTAGAAGTCGGGGTGCTTGGCTAGCAGGATGAAAGCATTTAAGACACATCTGTACACTGGAGTACATGTTAATTCTTCCTCGTCCATTTTTACTCAAAAAAAAAACAATAAAAATGAAAAGTTTTTAACTATTATGAATCTGAGTTAAAAAAAAAAACAAAACAAATGAAAAATTTAAAATTTAAGTGTCATTATTACTAACATAAATAGGTACTTTTCCCCAAGTCAGTCATAATAAAATTATTCAAAACTAAAGTACTTCGTAAGGAAAATAAAACGCGCAAATAGTTAAAATAGTATAAAAAACCCTTCGCCGCTCGTTTTCCAAACATGGACGCGTGTACCAAACTAGTGTCTTATGTAACTTACCCTTTATTATAGTATTATATTTGTACCATGCACAGTATTTCAGAGAAATCATAAAAGAAAAAAGTGTGTTACATCTTGTAGACGAGTTAATGTTTGTTTATATGCGTGCGTTCTTCTTCTCGTCTTCAGTAGAACCCAAGATGAAGAAGCCACACCACACACCTGGATGTCCTCAATGTCTGACCCTATTACTTATCGTGAAGTAAGACCATTGAGTTCCAAGCTATTTTTGTTTCAAAAGGTGTTTTTTGGTACAATTTAATTTATACACAGAAAAAAAACTAAAATCTAGTTGTCTCAACCATAAAAATAGTCATATTTTCTGGTTTTTCCAACCAGAATATTATGCCAACTAAATATTCGTTAACAACACATTTCTTAGTAACCTAATAATTGGTTACCATATATTGCATATAAAGTGCGATTATAAAGTGCCGAACAGCTTGAAAAGAAAATACTCTTCGTTTGAAGCCACGCCTCTGTTAGAGTTTTGCGCTATGTACAATAGCTCGGTGGCCAGTAAAACGCACACAGTTTTCTTGCATTTTACTCATCGCTAATGCCAGTTTTGCATTAAAAAGTGTTCTGCACTTTATAATCGCACGGTATACAGAATTCTGGTTATATATAGTTTTTTTTTTGAATTTTTTTTCCTAAAAATTTTTTTTTTCTAAAAATTTGTAACAAACCCAATTAATTAATAAAATATATAAAATATTTAAAAAGTATCAGTTTTCGCCACCGTATTATGTTTGTAAACTAACAAGTTACAGGATTTTAAGGCACAAACAACCCCATCAATTATATTTTTTATGAAACACGCGTAAACTAAACTGCTCAGCAAACTAAGTGGATGAATAAAATAATTGACATTTTTTAAATCACTATATTTCAAAGACCTCTGTAGTAAATTCAACTCCAAGATACAGTGGATGTAAATAAAAGAATCGCGAACGGCAGCGGGTGCGTGGTTATTGGTTAATACACTTGAATGTTGCAAGAGTAGGGATGTACGCGATGAAGCGTCCAATGCATTGCAAGGGACCGTCATATAGAAATATTTTGTTTTGAGTCCTACCCTGTCACTAAATCCGTTGTATTCACGTGCGTTTGTTAACACCCAATTCATCTTGAAGTTGAATATACTATAGCCCGTTTTAAATGATTTTTCTTTTACCCAAAAGGTTGGTCTTTGGTTTTATTTTGCAATGATAAAAATTTAAAAAAATAAGGATTTATACAAATTTAAACAAAATACTGTGCATTTCAGATTATACAAAACAGAGAAAACGAAGAGAACGATTAGATCAGGGCTGACGTGGGGAGACGGTCCGTGCGACGCTCTGTATTTTATTAAAAAAAAAACACACGTCAGCCTTGAACTTTGTTATATAATGGAAAGCGTAGCACTACATATCTTCTCGGCTTTTTTAACTATTGATCCGGTTGCCTTAATCAGGTTTTTTTTCACTGAACTAATTAACATTTTGCGATTCTTAAAAATTTACATTCTTGTGAAAAAAAAAATGTATTTGTAACTTGGAACCGAATAGTTCTGATCTAACGTTGTATTAGTAGGTCAATATGATGCGCACGAGCCCGACAATAATCAAAAAAATCTCTCTTTTTTTAACCGTCTTTTGCCAAAACCAACAGATCTTGATCCGGTACAGTGACATTTCCGTTCGAATAATTATAGGTAATTAGTACTCAAAGTTAAAAATTTTTACTTTCGTTTTTCTAGATATATTATTAATTGATTTATAGCCTAGTTGGGTTTAATTGTCTATATTCATGTGTTGGTATTTATTATCTTGACTACATTATCAATTACATGCCTCCCACTTGTCATAAAATCTTAAAATGTCATAAATAATAATAAAATAAATCATAAAATGACCCAATTTGTCCTAAAATCGTCATAAAATAAAATTACTGTCATAAAAGTCATAAAATTTCATAAAAATACTCATACTTTTTACTTTAGAGCGACCTGGGAGAGAAGTTTTTTTTTTGTTTTTTGTGATCTTGCATTTTATAAAATTTTGAATTTCAACACTGTTTTAAAATTAAAATAGACCATCAAAATTGTAAGATTTTGAGCTTGCAGCGCTTCGGCTTTCTTCAGTTTTTTTTTTAATTTAAGATTGTAAATAAAAATTTAAATAAAAAAAGACGTCAGTTCTTAAAAAATTTCCTCTGCGGCGCTAACTTAGCTAATGAAGAACTGACAACCATTTTTTAGGAGGGGCGTCGCTTCAGCCCCCTGTACAATTTTTTAGAATACTATAAAATAGGTACACAATTTTTTTAATCTAAGGTAATTTTTGAGAATTTTGGAAATTTGAAAACCAGTGTTTATAATAATAATAATAATAATAATAATAATAATCTTTATTTCACAAATTAAAACGGAATAGTCCACCGGAGACACACATGAATAAACAATTTTGAACATGAAATTTGTCATAAATATAATATATAAAAAACTAAGTAAACTTACAAGCTAATTTTACACAAATAAAATAAATAAATAAAATAAATATAATTAAGCTTACAACATAAACTCAGCCATTGAATAAGGTTCCATTTGTACCAGGTGATTAAAAACAATCCTTTTATACCTAACCAAGTTTCTTGTTAACTTAATCTTATCCGGTAACCTATTGAAGACCGATATGCATGAATAAAAGCAGCCTTTCTCAAATTGAGTTAGTCTGTGATGAGGTAAATTGTAGTTTTGACTTCGCCCACTTACACATCTCATATTTTGAAATAAATGGTTATTTTTAAAAATAAACATTATAAGTTCATACAAATAAAGGCCTGTAAGCGTTAAGATGTTATTTCTTTTAAAATGTCCTCTGCATGACTCACTAAATTTTAAACCAAAAATAACTCTAATTGTGCGTTTTTGTATTGCAAAAATTTCTTTAATATTTGTACATTGTCCCCAAAAAAGTACACCATACTTTAAAATTGACTGGAAATTTGACGAGTAGACTACTTTAAGAGTGTCAAGGTTTACATATGGTTTAAGTATTCGGAGGGAATAGAGTGCAGCGTTCAGTTTCCTGCTCAAGTCGTTTACATGTATGCCCCAATTAAGATTTTCATCTAAAGTAATGCCTAAAAATTTGGTTTTAGGTGTTGTTTCGACCATGATATCATCAAATGGCACCTGGTTTGGCGTAATAAAATTAGATCTAGACGTTTTAAAAAACATAATGTTGGTTTTGTCTTTGTTAAGGATAAGTTTATTTTTTAAGAACCATTGCAACAGCTCTTTGATACAAACGTCAACTTCCTGCATCAACTTGGCAGAGTCTTTTGCTTTAAAGATTAGGTTTGTATCGTCAGCAAAGTTTATTAGGCTACCATATGCTACTGATGACATCATGTCGTTTACATACACAACAAACAGAATAGGACCCAGAACGCTGCCCTGTGCTATCCCCACTCCCATGCAAATCGGTTCCGATACACTCTGCTGTTCGTCTTTAACGACCTCCACACGTTGTGATCTACCCAAGATGAAGTCCTTAATCCACTGCAGTGCCCTACCCCTCACTCCATATCTTTCAAGTTTTTCTAGGAGTATATTGTGGTTAATTGTTTCGTAGGCCTTGGATAGGTCTAGAAACACTCCTATAATGTGTTCAAGCCTTTCAAAACCTGAAAGTATTTCGTGAGTGAAGTTGTGCACCGCTGTAGATATCGATCTACCCTTTAGGTAGCCGTGCTGGCAATCGCCAAATAAGTTTATTTACAGTAAAGAAGTCTACAAGTCTATTTGCCATAGCGGTTTCAAAATTTTTTCGAAAATGAAGACAGTAGGCTGATTGGCCTATAGTTTTCAATTAAGGTGGGTTCACCTTTTTTAAAAATAGGTTTAATTCAACCAGTTCGAACGTTACGAAGAGTAATAACAAATATTAATTTTCAACCTTAACCATTAAAGTGGGCATCTC